>JAMQGT020014402.1:0-270524 GCA_024447675.2 Pterophyllum scalare
GAACAGAGAGATCTAAGAAAGAAAGATTAAAATAGAATGTTTAACATAGAACAAACCTTAGGGCACACGGTGTCACGTCTTGCAATTTGTTAAAGAAACAGAAGAACTGGGATGTAAATGTTACCGGGGCACTGACAAGACTATCTGCAGGAATTAGAAAACCAAACACACTCTTCTATATTTGTGGTTCCTTAAGGGTGCAGTTTGTCTTCACAAGTCAAAAGCATATCTCACTGACAGCAAGAGTAAGGAAGCTGATTTAAGATATAAAACACTCATATCAGCTACTTATGCGGAGACTCCCTTCATGAGAGCCACCTTCAGAGGTGCTGAGTGCAATCTCGGTCTCATCTTGGCAGAGATGGTGCAGCATTTCCGCTGGAGAGATAAAACCATTTCTCTTAGCAGTTCCTCACAGCACAGCCGCCAGGCAGCCCCAGGCAGCAGTCAGCGCTGAGCCAGTCAGCGTGCCTCTGTATTATGTCTACTCTACAACAAGCCTCAGAGAAGATTAATGCTTCAGATTACTGACCAATCATTCTGCTGTGACTGCTACTCCCCCTTGCCCTGTTTCATCAGTTAATATTTTCTGACAACTGTATATTTTAGCCATTGGAGAAATAGCGTGTCCTATCTGCTCACTGGAAGAAAGGAATCTGCCTCTCCAGTGCCTAAAGTAGGCCATGTTTATTTCAAGTGGTAAACATTTTGATATCTACCGAACCTTCACATCTGCTGTGCGTTTTCGGTCAAACCACACTGGCATTGTGAAGAAAAATGGATTAGGTGGAGGTTCACGAAAGTCTGTCCATAACTTTAGCCAGTTTTTGCCTTGCATTTGCTGGTAGGAAGATCAGTCATTTTGATTTTAACATTACTGACACAGCAGTGTAAAGCTGTGCTTGTATGGCCTGCTCGAGCAGCACTATATTTTGAGGAGTGTATCCAAATTTGACAAAAATTACTTCCACTGCAAGAGAGCAATTAACAATCATATTAAAAACTTACAAACTGTATCATTATTGTATGGCATGTATAATGACGAACAGTTCATAAAGACAGTGGAAAAAGTTAAATAATGGTAAAGTGCACTGATGCAGGGAGCTTTTGCGGAACAATAGGTGAGGTAACATGAGAATCTAACCAAACTTCACTTTGTGTGCTGTCATGCAGAATCAAATTCTCAGAACTCAATTCTCGAGTCGAAACACGGCACAAAGAGAAGTTTCTACACAAACACCGAAACGACAACTGAAACTCAAAATAGTTTTTATTTAAAACAGTAGTAGCTGCCGTGCACATTCCTCAAAAGGGACATGAATTACTTTTGCTGCTTACAGTGGC
Organism: Pterophyllum scalare; assembly: GCA_024447675.2. Lineage (NCBI taxonomy): Eukaryota > Metazoa > Chordata > Actinopteri > Cichliformes > Cichlidae > Pterophyllum > Pterophyllum scalare. The sequence continues at coordinate 1,345 of JAMQGT020014402.1, forward strand.
CATTGCGTCATTTGAGATTATGTGACACCTGAGTAAAGTAGTGCACAATAGTAAGGTTATCATATTATCTATCAGGTTAAATGGCAAGAAAGCGCTGACTTGATTACTGTAATATTAGCATTCACATTACACTGAGATTTGGGGTACTGTAATCTGCCAAATGTTTGTCCAAAGCTTTGTATAATGGAATTTTAATAGAAATTAATATGTTAGTCTAGAATGAGAAGCTCTTGAAAGACTGGACTTGAAAGCATATTTTTTCCTATCTCCTACCACATAAGTCATTAGGATTTACTTATTGCACTGTCAGTCTTCTTTTTATTGCCCAGTTTCCATTTGGCAGTTTTGTAACATAGTGCCATACTATCAACTTCATTTTATTTCACATATCCATTGCTCTGTAAACAGTAGACTTTTTTAAGTGCAGTATAACCATGTTTATCATGGTGCAGTGATTCTGCGTTTTTTTTGTTTGTTTGTTTGTTTTTTAAGTGTCCCCCCGTGGTCACACAAAGTTAAGGTATAACTCTGTATTCATGCTGGCTGCCATCTAAAAACTGTTGTTTCTGCTGTTCAGGGTACCATCCCTGTGACTGATTGATGGCCAGTCCAGGACATATTGGCGAGTGTCAGCTGGGATATGCTCCAACTGCCCCAACAACTCCTCAGCTACCACCTCTTAGAGGAGACTATAAGGAATTCCTCAAAATATACTGTGCATTTACTATACTAAACAATATTACAAAAGTGTTTTATTACAAACAAAATTACTTTAACAGTGGCATAACTGTTAAAACTACTTTTAAAAATTAATTCAACACAAGACTGACAAGTGTATTCTTATTAAATCACTTATTAAGCAAGTTCACTTCACTGTTCACATAATGAGCATTCAGTTGCTTTGTAACACAGCTAATCAGGGTTGTCTATGGTCACTTCTCAATAAATGAGTAGGTTGTGAAAGGCGTGTTTGAGTTATGCCCTTACACCAGAGTTTACAATGAACCACCACAATGATCTGTCTTTGGTTTCCTCCCACCTAATTGAGCTTGATGAGCATGACACCTGATAGTCCAGCCCCTCTGGGAATCTCACCCCCTCTAAACACCCCTCCACTCGACAGCTCTAGTCAAAGATTTTGAGGAACAATTTAGTAAAGTGCCACACCACCCTTTCTCGCGTTACACAAAAACTTTGCGGGGACTGATGTGCGCCAGGCTACTTAAACTGTCCACATTCCTCCATCTACACCACTATGGGATTTTCATTACATTAGAGATATTGTGCTTAACAGGTTTCCAAAACTACCATAACTGCTGACTAGCCCTGCTCAACTTGGGCATTAAACTAGCAACATGAATTATAACTGATAGATTTGAGAGAGGGGTTTAATGCAGATGCAAACATGGGAATAAGAGAGACCATAAGATGCAAAATAATAGAGTAATGTACTTTGCTACATTAAATTTAACCCCAGACAACCAATATTATTTTACATGTAAAGGTATGCATAACCATAAAGACATGAGGCCTACAGGCAAAAGGAGCATACTTGATCTTGTCTTGCCCCCCCATAAACCACTGAGGTTCTTTTCTGCTAAAACCCCAGGTGATAGTTAAATATCATAATCGGCAAGGATAGACAAATGAATAATTAAATGATATAACAGGATGAAACCATTCCAGAAGGAGATGATTTGTCCTCAAAATAACTCAAAGCGTCTGGCTAATAAACTCTCTGAAATAACTCAGAAGTAACAACCATAAACATTGGTTCCCTAGCACTGAGATATAGGATTATGGATTGTGGCTATCTTTCACCCAAGTCCATTTATCAAGGTAAATGGCCAACTGTCTGTTCAGCTGACAACAGGACAACAAGCATATAAAAGGGTCTTTATGCTTTTTGTCCCTGCCTTGAGTTATCAGCCGTAAGATCTGTGCTCCTCAACCTCAGTCTCACATTCCTCGCCCTTTCTGTGAGTTTCCTATGTGTGCAGTCAAGCCTGACGGGGGCAGTGCTGCAGAAATGTGACTAACTTCCAGATCAGGTTGAAAACAGGGGAAGAAAAAAGAATCCTAAGCCAAAATAAAAGGTGAGGAGCAAACCCATTTCCTTGTGCTGTCAAACAATCCCTTCATTCAGTGCTATCTAAATGACATTTAATTTGATTCTGCTGTTGATCTCTCCAATACCCTGAGTGCTTCCAAGACATCTACCCTGGCTGTCGTGCCACACTGGCCTGCTATGAAGGAGGAGAAATCTGATGAGCCATCACACTGCACCGTGCACACACTCACAAATGGTGGAAAACATCCTGAAATTAAACCACAGGTAGCAGGTCCTATTTCACAGGATACAACAGGTCATGTGAGACAGAGGTAGAAAGACAAATTGGGTTAACATGCATTTCCAAGGACTCAAACCTTTCTCTGGAGCTCACCTGCCACAGTCTCTCTTTTAAAAGAAAAAGATCACATCAGAAAGTAAATGTTTGAATGTGATTTTTGCTACCTTATGTCACAGATCAGCACCTCTGTTCTTTTCATTGCTTGGTTTGTTTACAGAAAGATAAAGCTTTGTACTGAGACCATGTGCCTTTTGTTCCCCTCCCCTCTCCAGTGACCCTTGCTGAAAACAGAAGGACAAGGCATCTGCAATCTAAATACTAACTCAATATAACTTTCCATCAGTGTTTAAAAAAAAGAAAAAAGAATAAGATTCTTGTCATCTTTGACCCTGGTTTTAGGCTGAATCTTAAGCACAAATATCAAAAATTAGTTTTTTTAAAATGGGAAAGTCTACTGAGTTCTGTTGACAAAGTTAAGCAAAAATAGATAAATAAACTGAATAATATTTGGTTTTGTACTGTTAATTTGATAAGACAGATAGACCTGTAATGGATTTTCACCATATTCTAAAGTTGTATTGGCACAATAAATTGAGAGGATACAACCTTTAGTTGCAGCACTTAATAATACTAAGCGATATCTCTAATAGCAATGTGATTTAAATGGCAACAAATATGAATTACTGGAAAAATAATGAACACAATGCAAATCAAAAGTAAGTAATAAATTTAATCTGATGTAAATTCAACATAGCTAATGCCAACGTTTGGGATGTTATTGTGCCGTTTGTGAGATATCATGTCTTCAGCTGACGTTAATGACTGTGACTGCATAAACCCTGATCTAGTCACTCCAGCGACCACAGGGTTACACCAGAACATTAGCGGAGCCTCGTCGAGGAATTAGCTCATTAATGTAATGGTAACAAGATGGAATCAGCCTCCCTCGGGAGAGATATGGCAGGAGCATCTCGGCAGCTGCCTTTTTTTGTAAATCACTCTGCTTATCTGGTGGGAGGAGGTGATCAATACGGCAGCATCACTGTAAACAGATAATGTAGCTCACTCAGGGGTTAGCGTCCGTATAGCAGCCCATTAGGCCAAACAGCAATCCAGATGACAGATAGTGATAAGCAGACGGCCAGGCTGTGTCCTTATGTTGCATCTCGCCGTGAGCTGCCAACTGCACTGACCTGACTGACACAAGAATAAAGCGTGACCTCTGCTGCAGTTTACATTTTATGAAACCGTAAAGGAAATCTGTGCTTGCAAGCATCTGGGGTGCATTAATTTATTAAGACATGCAACGAGAATGTTGTATATAAACTACACAGGTTTAATAAAACTTCCCTGCAGAGTCCAGCAGTATAAGAAACATAAAATGAGCTGACTGTCATACCAATCACTGGAAAAGAAAACAGGTCGTATACGAAAATCCCCTGTAGAACATCCTCAGTAGCTATTGAAACAGAATAGCTCATTTAAGATATTACTATAATTATTTATCACCCCCACTCTCCCTCACTTGAGACTTTGCTTGAACTGTTAGCAAATGACAGAAACACATGGCTCTAATATTCAGCTCTAAAGCATGTCAGAGAGACATCCTAAAACCAAGGAGGTTTTGTGTGCACACTTCATGCTGCAAAACAGTCTCAATTTAACATAATTTTTCCAATTCTGAAGTTATTCTGAAATTCCACAAAATTGCAATGATTGAGAAAGAGAGACCACCAAAAATATATACACATGTGATGCCCTTTAAAAGCATTATAACTATAAAAAGCATTTGTCCATTAGTAGAGACTCGGAGACCAGTAAATGCTAATGAATGGGGGAGCAAGGCCATTCAAGTCCATTACAGAGTCCCACTTGTGACTACAACAGGCTCTCTGAAGTTATCTACTGGCAGGCCGTGCAAGCGCCAGACCCACAACTCAAAAATACGCCGTACTCTAAATGATAGATGGGACACATGTGCTTTTTGTGTTTCAAGAGAAAAGAATGAACACAAATTGATTACAGGAATGGAAATGCTTCCCATTTCGTGAAGGGCAGCGCTGTTATTCATTAATACGTTTTGAGAGTATTTATTGAGATGAAGCAACTGTAAACATTGATAAAGTAGGTTAGATGACATTAGCTCACTCCCTTTATGCGACTGCAAAAAACAATCACATGGAGCAAATAGAGCAGCACTGTCAGTGAATGAATACAATTATAGAGAAGTCATTGTAGAGGAGGACTGTAAAAAAATTTATCCTTGTGAATACATAGAGAAGATGGACCTTAAACAATATGGATCATTCACAAGTATTCCTGTCTCCTGTCTCTTGTTAAAAGAGTATAAATTAGTATTAACACTGGCATCTTTGTGTGTTGATAAATTAAAGCCAGACTAGTTGCACACTTCCTAGGAGAACTTGGTCTTTGATTAGGTGATTAAGGTGTACTGTCACTGATAAATAATGTAAACTGTTTTCTTTTTGTTTTGTTTTTTGGTGAGTCTTCATAACAACTAGTCAGCATTTTCAAAATCATTTCCTTGATCAAGTGAGAACCAATAATCCTGGAGGGGATAGCAAACCAAAAAAATAAAATAAAAACACTGCTCAATAAAATTAAAGGAACACTTTGAAAACACATCAGATCTCAATGGGAAAAAATCATGCTGATATCTATACTGATATGGACTGGGTAATGTGTTAGGAAAGAATGGATGACCTATTGTTTGATGGAAATAAAAATTATCAACCAAAGTGAAAAAATGATGTGGCAGGCTAGCCCATTTTGCCACAATTTTATTGCAGTAACTCAAAAATGGTTAACTGCTTGCTAATGCTAATGGCCGCATTGCTAGCTAACTGTTACAGTAGCGATCCATTCAGGTAGCTAACTGCTGAAACTCTCAGCCTGCACAATGGCACCTCAGCAGAGCACAGTGCCGGGTGATCAATGCCTATATTATATTATATTATATATTATATTCACACATTTTGATTCACATGAACACAAGACTCAATTTTGTGATGATACTCACTTGAGAGGAATACGGGGAACTGTGGTGGGTGTGGAAGCAGCAGTGATGACCTGCAAAATTTGTTCCAGAGCAGACAGGCCACCGCCCAGTTGGAAGGCGACTTGGTCTGCGTTGTTCTGTTGAGGCAAGGATAGAGAAAGAAAGTGGGTGAATAAGAAAGAAAGGTATAGCCAGGGGACAACAAGCAGCAGGCTGGACAGGGGATTACATAGAGCCTCTCATTCTCCTACAGCGGTAAAGGAATGACATGTGAAACAAAGTGATCCTTAAAGTATTCCTGTTTAATCTCAAAAGTGCAGAACCTGACTCCACCCCACAACAGTCAAGTTTCAGTGCAAGGCAAATGCTCTGCAGGCTCCAGTCAGCACCAGGGTGGTCTCAACGGATGACAACAGGCTAGGTGAAACTGAGAAAATGCCACTCGGGTGATCTAAGAACAGAACAACTGGAGAACTTTAGTTGTTCTAATACCATAGGATAGAAAAAACCATGAGCCTATATTTCTACTGCATTATTATCACTATTGTATAGCTTTTTTGGTGTCTGGAACAATCCATTTTAGGTGAGCTTGACTAAATGGCTTAATATCAAAGTGATGTCTGTTGTTTTCTTTCCACGCTGTTGCTCATTTTATTTATGACTTTATATTATAATTTTCTAATACAAATGAGAGGGCACTGGCTGACTGCCACCGGCTGGCATGATTACTGAATGCATCATTTCCAAAACAGAGTTAAAGGCTCTCACACCAATGATATGGCAATGCATTTTATAAAGCTATAAACCCTTCTACAAATTAATTGATTAACATTCATATGCTAAATTTCCAGCCAACTTTGTTATGGACAGCAAACCTTGAGACCAGTAGTTTTCAAAGTTTTGATGACTGCATGCCAATATAGGGGGGTGGCACATGATTGAGGGCCACAGTGGAAAAAGCACAAATCAAATGCCTTCAGTCAATGTTTGTACTATGTTTGTTCAGGGGAATGGTGGCATTTTTATTGGCATTTACTCATCAAATTCAGTCACTTTTGATGCTGATTTGTGGTTTTGTTAACTCTCAGTGAGATGCCTTAGGAAGCTGCAGCCAGCATTGATGGCTAAAACAGAAGAGTTGGAACAGAAGTGCAGTGCTAACTTAGCATTATTTTGTGTTCCTGTATCATAACATGACATGAACTGTGGATGAATAAAATGCACAGTACTGTATTCTTTTGTCAGGTTTAAGGGCTGCATAAAATATTATCAAGGGCTGACACTGGCCCATGGGTTGCACTTTGAGACAAAGAGGATTTGATTCTGAAAGATATGGCATGTTATAAGCAAAAATTACTTAATTAAGGTTAGATATGTTTTCTCCCATCTCAAGTACAGAGTATTTTAACTTATGAAATCACAGCAGAATGGTTGGTGGAAATATCCTTTGAATGAATCTCACTAATATTAAAAGAGAAAGTTTTACTCTGTTCCTCTATCAAATGCAAACCTGACTCCTTAATCAGTGTTATTAGATACATATGCTTGTCTCTCTCTCTCACACACACACACACACGTCCCTGTAGTCATTGAAGAAATGAACTCAACTGCAGAAAGTTTCCATTTAACAGTGTAATAAATCAATACCTACTCAGCCAGCAGAAATAAAATAATACTTTAAAGGAATATTTCTTACTTCAATTTATATCCACTGGTTCTTGTTGAAGCCACCCCCCTTACTGTACATACAATATAAAAAATACAAATAAAATAACTTTGTAAAGGAAACATATAATTACAGTGGATTAGATTTCTAACATCATGTAAATAGATAGGCCCCGTCTCCTGTGACGAAAGATTGATTGGTATTATGTGGGATGCTGTTGCTACAGCATCTCATAGATCAACAAATACAAATCCAGGAGCAGGTAGTGACTATAAGGCATGTTTGTGCCTGGGAGGATAAGGAGGAAAGGAAGTGGAGGTGAGCTGCTGATGGAGGGCCTTCCTCACACAAATGCAGAGAGCCTTGTTTGACTACAGGTCACTCCTCCACCTAATGAGGTTACCATCTCCTCAAAGCTGTGACAGCACTAAAATCCAGCCACTTCACAGTGCTTTTGTTCCACAGTTGGGAAGTTGCCAACAAGCCCAAACACACTGAAAGACAAACGCTTTAGCAAATTACAGATAAGCTCTTAATCTGTCATCTATGCTGGCTGCTGAGGTAACGGCTCCTCAATTCCGGTGTTAGACAAAAAAATAAATAAATAAAAAATTAACACGCAAAAACCCTTTGCCTTAAATATAATGGGGAAAGGTATCCAAGACAGTTTCAAGAGTCAAAGTGAGGGTTTTTAAGAGACTCTTAATTGTGACTTCCTTTCTTTACCCTGCCAAAGTTTCCATATTTAATCAATTAGGTCTCGATTATTGAGCTTGGCTTAACCCCTCTCATGAAACATATCAACCTAAAAGCTTCTGGGTTAAATGAGAAAAGGCAGCGCTTTCATAGCAGCTTATCAAATGGTATTAAAGGGGGGAGGTAACTGGACCTGCTCAGTCCTGGCTGTCTCCCGCAAAAAAAAACACCTTCTTGCTTGGTAGTTCCTTTTCTGCTCTGCTGACAGATTTATCTGGAACAATACAGGTAAAGGGATTAAGTTCAAACTAACTGAACTGCTACCTTTAGGTGGTCTACAGAAAACAAAAACGGACTGTGAGGACACACATTTCAATAAAACATGATGTTTAAATAAAAGCTTGTTATGTATGACAGCGGCCTGTCATCTACAATTGCTGATCTTGCCACCGTGTAATGTAGTTGCCTTTCTAAACAAATGGAACAAACATCTGGTGATGATATATCCTTTCTACAGACCCGAGGCAGGGCAACGGTATTTGTGTTTACATGAAGGTAATTACAGTGACAGCATATATACACAGTAAGCTCAATTTGCATGCATACTTAACAGAATGAAAAACAGTGCTCTCTTTTGCGAAGATCAGAGGATTCACAACTTGCATTCCTAAGAGACAGCTACAATAAAGATCCTCCATCCAGTCCTCCCAGTAAGATACTCCAACACTTTGGGTAAGAATGCAAATAAGTATATTTCCAAGAATAGATAAGATTATCAGTTAGCAGTTCCCCTATTCATTATGGCCACCTCAGCTCAAAAACAAATAGGGGAACTATAGCTCAAGCCTTTGCCTACACTGTAATATTGCAAGGATTGGGTTAATGACAAAGCTGAGTTGCTGAAAAGCACATTATTAGCCACATGCCATCAGTATGGTGATAGCATTGTCAGTTGGTTTGAGGACAACAACAACAAATATGTCCATTAGTCAAGTTGAAGTTTACATTGAATTTCTTCATGTGTCTTTTTGCAGGAATGTATGGTGGCACAGTGAAGCTGACCTTTGACCTTTTCTCTATAACATGTCTTTGTTTCATCATTTCATGCTATTAGATGATGTGACATTTGGTAACAATTGCAGTATGACTTCTTGAGTTATGGCCTAAAATGTCCCTTATGAGGTCACACAATCTGTACACATCAAAGACAGTTTGATGGTTACAATGTGGGCTGTGAAATCCAGTAAAACATTTTCAGTGGTCTGAGACAATTACTTCATGGACATAAAATTTTACTGTAGGCTAATCCACTATCTGCTCTAATTATTTGTGTTAAACTAGGCTAACCATATCCCAGATATAATCAGAGTTTAAAAGTCTAGTAATGGTGCTTGAAGTTCTAATTGGTCTTTGACTGGTAGCAGCCTGGTAAAAGCTATAATAGTACACATTACAGGATGAGGAGTAAGCAGTAAGGTGAAAGTCAGACAAAGCTCCTGAATAACGCATAAGGAGGACTTAATCTAATTATTGTCCTGGGTAACTGTTGTTGCTCCAGCTGATGGGTGAACCAAAGCAGCTGGTATTTCCTGCAACAGTGGCCAGCAGAAATTGCTTTTTGTAGTCTTCTACCACCAGACAATTCAATTAAAGCAAAGAGGAGGGGATAATCATGCTGCCTCATGAACAGATGGAAAACAACTGGCAGAGTAAATTAAGGCAAGACTTAAACTTTCATCTGTGTCTTGATGTCCGGGTTCACCCCCTCACAACCCAGTACGCCAGATGATCATCTCCTTACATACATTTCATCATTATACAGCAGGCCAAGTCTTCTGTAAACCACAACAAGGCTGCAGGAGTAAACATTTTTAAAGTCTAAATTTCTAAGTATAAACTTGTGTTTATACAAGTCACAATGGCATATGATTTAGGAGGCTGTGTGGAATATTCCATTTCCACATTTGCTCTGCATTCACAAACTGTTTAATTTAAGAAAAAAATAAAATAAAAACATGATTAATCAAAAAGGCGACAAAAACCAAAACCTACCACAGAAACCACAAACTGTCTTCAGTTCAAACTAATACACTAAGAGGCTGAAAGCTATTTCACTCCCTATTGGTCTCATGGTGGAGAAATAACAGGGCTATTTGGGATGATCCGAAATGACAGCCGAGTACAGTATGTTAAATTTCTGTAACACTGGAGCTGAAACTAAGACACTTTTCATTTTCCATGTCCCAGATAATTTTTTAAACTTATCTTCCCCATCTGGTTAGGGTAAAGAAAACCTCCAAGTCAGTGACCTACAAGTCAGATTTAAAAATTCAATAAAAGATATCAAACTTATCTGAAAGGTTTGCTTGATGAGTGACTTAAAAGATGGGATAATTTAGAAAACTAATCATGTCAGCTTAGATTTAAAATGAGTAAGATTAATTACTGATCCATTCATTGGCTTGCTACATATTTTAAGGACTGATGATTTTGGAGAACCCACTTTAAATAGTAAATGCCAAAAACAGGCAGGATACAGAATGAAAAGTCACTAGGTGTGAATACAACACGCCTTTATGTATGCTATTCTATGCAGGTTAAAGACAGTAATATCCGATCCCACAGCTTCAGATAGTTGTGTTCTCATATGCACCCAAACCAAGCAATGTTGAGAACAATCCCGGGCTACTGCAAATGTGCTTTTCTGAGAACCACAGCATCTGAGTTTGTAACTCTTTAAAGTAAACTGTTTATTTTGTAAACAACTTTAAGAGACTTCAATTAAAATGTGCGAGAACAATATGTTGCTTATAAAAACATTACATTTCTTAAGTGGACTAAATAATACATTTCTCTCTCTCTCTCTCTCTTTTTTGAAAAACCTGACACTGCTGATCTGGGTTTTACTTGTCAGTCAGCTGGAGGCCCAAGTGAGAAACCCCTCACCTTCCCCCATGTCTCCAGATACAGCTCCCACCAATCCCACTACTCAGCCAAACCAAGCTCTGAGTGCTACCAAATGAAAATGTAAATTCTTGGCACTGTATCTGGCTCGCAGAGCCATGTTCCTGCCCTTTTCTAGACAGGCTTCAGCTGAAGGCAGTGGTAAACATTTTGGGCAATATATCAGTACAAGTGCTTAATAATAAGGCAAGTGTGCTGCAGAAAGCAAGGGGCAGCACATTGGGAGAATTGCTTCTCTTAATCACCTTAAGTAAGGAGGGAGGGGGGAAAACACAAGGTTTGACACAAGAAAAATCATTAGAGGCCACAGAGGGAGAGACACAGTGGGGTCAGAGACTAGACGTAGCCCAGAGTAAAGAAGGAGTGAGTGGGGGGGGCAGCAGTGCAGGAGAGGAGCATCGGGTGTTGTCTAAGGGATTAGGAGAGAAAGTGGAGACTGAATCAGATATGGGAGAGAAAAACAAATCTCTAGGTGAGTCAATGACATGAGAGATGCTTGTTAGGTCAAATAATCATAACGGCCCCGACTTGAAGTGACTCAGGGGCCAGACAGCCATGCTGATGGAGACACTATTTATTTGACTTTGTCAAGGGATTAAGGAGAGAAGTACTCCCCAGACTGCCTCATTGGTTAATCATGAGTCTACACAGCTTCGGGTAGATACCACTGCAAAAAGATGATGAAGCAGAGCTTGACAAAATAGTTCAATAGCTTTTAAACTGAGGAAAAAGACAAGGCAAAAGCACCCAGACTTGATTTGCCTATTGAAAGTGACACCACTGTTGAATGCAACCCATCTCCTCTGGCCCAGTGACCTCTGACCTCCCATTGGGAGCATGTGGAGCTGAGAGGAGGAGCCCTCATGTAGTAACAGCTTGTGCGCTACTCACATCACACTGGTCTCCTCCTCTCTCCTTACAAAACACCATGCCACCCACCTCTGCCACTTTATTCTCTGCCTCCCTGGGGAAATTCGGTAATGGCCTCTCCAGCCGGCCCCGTCACCACTGATGGGACACCATAATGTCTCTATCCTCATGCCCAGAGGCATGCTCAGTGGGATGTTTTGATGGCCCAAACCACAACTTGGCAGGAAATTTATGCCTCATTACAGGAAGTGGGCCGTATATTCTCCTCATCATAAACATGGTGGCAGGTGTTTTAATTCTAACCCTCAGTCTCAAGTTGATGTGACTTTTACAGTAAAAAAAAAAAGAAAAAAAAAATTGCAACAAGGCTTCCAGGGCCTTGTTTCAACTCAATTGTAGTTAAGATTGTTTGGCATTACATCTAAAAATCGGATATATTTATACAGCTGTGGTAAGAGTTTTTTTTTTTTTTTTAAAAGCTAACCTTTCCTTTTTTGTAAAGTTAAATTAAAGGGGACATCATGCTTTTAAATCCTTCCTTTTCATATGTAAATCATTCACTTGTGGTCTATATAAAGTAGAACTGCAATGCTTTGGTCTGAATTCCTCGTTATTGTAGCTCCACAGACCCCTCTTTTACCCCTTGTTCTGAGGCGGTCTTAGAGCAGCTCGTTTTGGTGCAGTCTTTTTAAATGTGATTGAGACATTTCACGCCCCGCCCCCCTACAGGGTCGCAGAGCGTTCCACTCCACCCCATTTGGCCATTTTTGCAGTTTGATAGAAGCGATACGATTATATACCGGCAGAGAAACAGGCACTTTGAAGAGGCTCTGATGCCGGGGGGTGATGTAAGGAATCGTGTGGGTTAATGCACCCAACAACTGAACATTTGGACTTGTCTACTTGGAACTTCAGCAAAACTGAACTGAACTACAAAATAGCTGTGAGAGGAAAAAAAAAAAGAAAAAAGAAGGATTCACGAAATTGGTTAGACAGAAGTCAATGCCCTTGTTTAACAGTTCCACAGCAAATACTGTGATGTAATAGACAAGAAAATGTAATAGGGAACAGAGAAAACTGAACGGACTGAAAAATATGACCCAAAAAGAATATAAAGATATCTACGCAGCTCCAAGAGAGAATACATTTAAATTTTCTGCACTCCTAGACACTCAGTACACAAAAAAAATGTATTTAAGGGCTACAAAAAATAAAAAATAAATCAGATTTTGCATGATAGGTCCCCTTTAACATATCTTTGTTGAAGAAAGTCTTGTGTATCAACGACATTTCATCTGGAAATCCAATTTAGCATTGTCTAAACCAGTGACATCTGACTCGTGCAAACCACACAGACACAAGACAATGCTTGCTATCGTGCTAGGAAGCTCCTCTATTGGTACCATGTGCACAGTGTAAACATTGTTAATCTGGTCTTCATTAACCAATAACCAAAGGCAAGTTAGTATGGAGAGAGCAAAAACAGAACTTATCATTGAAGAGACAGCTGGCATGACCTCTGCACTGCAGCAGACTGGTTAAGTGCTGAAACCATAAGTCTCAGTCTAGCATATTAGGCACCCAAAAAACCATTGTGACAGACCATAAAAACACAAACAGTAAAGAAAAAAAATACATACACATTCCCTAGTGTGTCTGTGTTATTCATGTGCTCTTCTACCTGCTTCTCTAAGATGCGAGAAATCTCTCCCAAAGTTCGGTCCAGACCAGACACTTTGTTGTTGGCCCACTGCCCGCTGTCTTGGCCCTGGAGCTGCTTCAACAGGTCTTTCACCAACCGCTGCAACCTGAACATACAGCCAAAAGTTATAAATCTATTAAAATGCCAGTCCTTAATTTAAGATGTTCAAATGTTTAATTAACTGATCAATCTACAAAAAAACAAATAAATAAATAATTGGCGATCAATGAACTCTAAGTCACTTTTAATCACACATTAAAAAGAAAATATTTAATTATGAATTAATATCAGATTTGAAATGTTTATTTTTGACACTTTTACAACTAAAAGAGATATATCTGCACTCTATTATCAATTAATCTTGACTGAATTACTAAAATTATTCATTTCTAATCTAAAAGTGAGTACATTTTTTATTTGGGAAATTCATCCTTTTAAAGCCAGAGTCTGATTTGCTTACAGATTAGCCGATTTAAAGATGTGATTGAGAAAATAAGCAAGCAATTTTTATTTTATTTATTTATTTATTTTTTAAAGGGAAACTTTAGCTGCAGCTCTACAAGCATCAGCGGAAAATATTAATACTGAAGAAAAATGTCAAAATTATGGAAAAAAAGAAAAACACTTACTTGGCCTTGTATGGCGAGTCAGAGACCTGAGTCTTTGCCTCCATTGATGTCTCATATTCCTTTGCTCTGGGGGGGCGGGGGGGGGAGTACACATATATATAAAAAAAAAAAAATGAGAGAGAGAGAGAGAGAGCGAGAGAGAGAGAGAGAGAGAGAGAGAGAGAGAGAGAGAGAGAGAGAGAGAGAGAGAGAGAGAGAGAGAAAATAAGTCAGTAAAGAACACGATGGATCAAAGTGTGAGGAGAGAGAGAGAGAAAATACTTCAAACTGAGTCTGTTTATTTGGCCTGTCAGCCAATCACCATGTAACTTAGCTTAAAATAATCAGACAGCAGCACTGCAGGGACTGGTGTTTTGCTGCCATCTACTCATGTCACCAAGGCTTAATTCCCTCCTGCCATTTTTAACAAGGAATCTAGAGTTCTGTGCTGCCCTCCCTGTCAAACATTTAATGGGGGTTAGAAGCAATACAACCACGGCCATTAGAGAACTGTCATCCCCATGGTGTTAGCCAACAGCCGACTTTGAAAAAGGCTAACTTTGTGTTTGTGGGTGAAAATGGGTTATGGAGAGGTCAATTTATCTGTCAATCACATGCTCCCAGACATGATAAGTAACTATTGATCAGAGGTTGACAGGGCACCTTCCTGTTAGCCATCACGACACTGATAGAATCAAACTCTTCCTGGAAGACAGCAAGTGGATTTCTCCCAGCGGACTATACCTGGTCTAACCAAAGTCTGACCTTGAACACAAGAGATTGTGAACAGTAGATCAGTCATCCAAAAGACACTGATAATTCACCTCACAGCTGACCAAGACAACAAGACACTAAAAACTTTACAAGTGGATAATCGGGGCATATATTTGAGCATTCAGAAAGTAAATATCAATATTAATTTTGTTTATGCATGGGCCTCTACTAACTGGAAATCAGTGGTTTGATCCTCAGATCCTCTAGTCTGCATGCTGAAAGATCCTTGGACAAGAAGGTGAACACAAAATTGCCCCTGACTTACCCAATATGTGTGAATGGGTAAATGTGGCTTGTAGTGAAAAAGCACTTTGGTACAAAACTGGCAGTCCACTTAATGGAATATGTATGTTATTTTGAATTAAAGATAAAAGTCATGAAAATACAGCAATACTAATACACACATACATACATTTTAACAAACATGTATTAGACAGTATTAGATCTAATTTTCAACAGAGGTCGGAGCAAAGGGAAAAAAAATTATCTTCAAGTGTCAGGATTCAGTAATCATTCTGAATATGTAGTGATTTTATGTGTCATGTGAGCAGGATATGTAGGTAGCACAGGTTTCCTTTAATAAAGACTTGAACTATATCCACTCTGTTTGCCATTCATGATATTACAATATTAATCTGACAGCTTTATATCTAATCAGGTTAAACGGGGAGCAATTGCTACACAATTTATTATAGTCATGTAAAAATGGGCAATAAATCTCAGAGTTCAGCAATAACGGAGAAAGCCCAATTCTATAGTGTGAGACTATAAGCGCTTTATAGCACAAGGGACTTCGATTCCTTTTACCTTTATTTTTATTTACAATAGCTTTTCTCTATGGTTATAATGCAATACAGATGCATTTTTGAGGCAATAACAAGTGGTGAAACCTACAGAAAAGCAATAACGCTTCAATAATTCAAATGTAGTCCATTTGGCTTGTCTGTGTATTGTTAAAGAGACACATTTTCCCTTTAAAAGTACCTCCTTTTTTTTCTTTATATAAAAGGCAGTGGGGTGGGTAACCCAAGTTAAGGCCATGCTTAGCACCTCATGCAGTGCTCCATACTCCATAAGGTGTATCTTCATATACACGTCAACCTTTTAGGTCCACACAGCCAACAAAACAAACCACAAGCAACCAGAAACAGGCAAAAAGCTCATATCCGAGGATGAGTGAATACTCTCACTTTGCAAGTTCAGAACTCATCCCGACACTGACAGGCTACTTACATTAAATTTTAATAGCTTATTTTCTTTTCCAAAAAAAATTTATTAGTAGAGGAGGTAAGCCAAATAAGTGGGCTAAAGTGTGTGTGCCACTTTATGACACGGCAGGGCTGCATGCAGGCCTAGTTTAAACTCCTGTGAGAGACACTCACATTTTACGGACACCATACGGTGTTCCAATAAAACGGTTCATTTCCACCCAGTGGTGAAGCAGCTCACCTTTATGTTTACAGGGGCTCTGTGTTATTTATGACCTTCTGAAGGCCTGCTGCCTTTGAGTGCTAGTCTCAGCAGAGCTGGTGCGCGAGTGATGGTGAACAGAGGCAGATCATGTTGTCACTTTCTCAGTACCGCTGAGCCTCATGAAGCCAAAAACAGCAGAGCTGAGAATAAAACATTGCGGCAGAAAGGCTGTTACAGCCTGTAGCTGCCTCTTTGGAATACCTTCCTTCTTCTGAACTATAAATTATTAAAACTGTAGAAAACTCACTCCATTGTCACATTCACAACTTAATTGTGATGAGATTTTGGAGGATCATTGGGTCAGCCCACAATCATAAAACAGCACAGACCTCTGTGAGAACAAATGATGAAATGTACTCAACCACCACAGGCAGTCTTAAAGTTGCAAGAGACTCTCACAGGAATGAAGGAAAAAAATGCTGAGGAAACTGGAGGCAGTACAGCTCAATTATCCCATTCACCATCAGTGCAGTTAAATAAACAGGCATTTCTGAAATAAATATGTTATTACATGCATGTATGGCTTTTGTCCCCATCAGAAAAACAAAAAACAAAAATTGAAAAGCAGCTTCTATACCAATTCAACTAGTGTTGTACAGCTTTTTCTGAAATACCAATATAAAAGTCAATATCACAAACCACAAATCATGCCCTCATTTGAATCACTTTGTACATAATGTTCTCAAATTAAACTATAACTATTAATAACAAAATGCTAAGTGGTTATTCCGATAACCGACCTCAGACTTCACGATCGGTAGTGATTATGGAGAGAACAGCAGAAAAGAAATGATTTAGTAAATGGATTTCTTTGCTGCTGTTCTCTCCATAATCACTACCGATCGTGAAGTCTGAGGTTGGTTATCGGAATAACCACTTAGCATTTTGTTATTAATAGTTATAGTTTAATTTGAGAACATATGTACAAAGTGATTCAAATGAGGGCATGATTTGTGGTTTGTGATATTGACTTTTATATTGGTATTTCAGAAAAAGCTGTACAACACTAGTTGAATTGGTATAGAAGCTGCTTTTCAATTTTTGTTTTTTGTTTTTCTGATGGGGACAAGAGCCATACATGCATGTAATAACATATTTATTTCAGAAATGCCTGTTTATTTAACTGCACTGATGGTGAATGGGATAATTGAGCTGTACTGCCTCCAGTTTCCTCAGCATTTTTTTCCTTCATTCCTGTGAGAGTCTCTTGCAACTTTAAGACTGCCTGTGGTGGTTGAGTACATTTCATCATTTGTTCTCACAGAGGTCTGTGCTGTTTTATGATTGTGGGCTGACCCAATGATCCTCCAAAATCTCATCACAATTAAGTTGTGAATGTGACAATGGAGTGAGTTTTCTACAGTTTTAATAATTTATAGTTCAGAAGAAGGAAGGTATTCCAAAGAGGCAGCTACAGGCTGTAACAGCCTTTCTGCCGCAATGTTTTATTCTCAGCTCTGCTGTTTTTGGCTTCATGAGGCTCAGCGGTACTGAGAAAGTGACAACATGATCTGCCTCTGTTCACCATCACTCGCGCACCAGCTCTGCTGAGACTAGCACTCAAAGGCAGCAGGCCTTCAGAGGTCATAAATAACACAGAGCCCCTGTAAACATAAAGGTGAGCTGCTTCACCACTGGGTGGAAATGAACCGTTTTATTGGAACACCGTATGGTGTCCGTAAAATGTGAGTGTCTCTCACAGGAGTTTAAACTAGGCCTGCATGCAGCCCTGCCGTGTCATAAAGTGGCACACACACTTTAGCCCACTTATTTGGCTTACCTCCTCTACTAATAAATTTTTTTTGGAAAAGAAAATAAGCTATTAAAATTTAATGTAAGTAGCCCTGTCAGTGTCGGGATGAGTTCTGAACTTGCAAAGTAGAGTATTCACTCATCCTCGGATATGAGCTTTTTGCCTGTTTCTGGTTGCTTGTGGTTTGTTTTGTTGGCTGTGTGGACCTAAAAGGTTGACGTGTATATGAAGATACACCTTATGGAGTATGGAGCACTGCATGAGGTGCTAAGCATGGCCTTAACTTGGGTTACCCACCCCACTGCCTTTTATATAAAGAAAAAAAAGGAGGTACTTTTAAAGGGAAAATGTGTCTCTTTAACAATACACAGACAAGCCAAATGGACTACATTTGAATTATTGAAGCGTTATTGCTTTTCTGTAGGTTTCACCACTTGTTATTGCCTCAAAAATGCATCTGTATTGCATTATAACCATAGAGAAAAGCTATTGTAAATAAAAATAAAGGTAAAAGGAATCGAAGTCCCTTGTGCTATAAAGCGCTTATAGTCTCACACTATAGAATTGGGCTTTCTCCGTTATTGCTGAACTCTGAGATTTATTGCCCATTTTTACATGACTATAATAAATTGTGTAGCAATTGCTCCCCGTTTAACCTGATTAGATATAAAGCTGTCAGATTAATATTGTAATATCATGAATGGCAAACAGAGTGGATATAGTTCAAGTCTTTATTAAAGGAAACCTGTGCTACCTACATATCCTGCTCACATGACACATAAAATCACTACATATTCAGAATGATTACTGAATCCTGACACTTGAAGATAATTTTTTTTCCCTTTGCTCCGACCTCTGTTGAAAATTAGATCTAATACTGTCTAATACATGTTTGTTAAAATGTATGTATGTGTGTATTAGTATTGCTGTATTTTCATGACTTTTATCTTTAATTCAAAATAACATACATATTCCATTAAGTGGACTGCCAGTTTTGTACCAAAGTGCTTTTTCACTACAAGCCACATTTACCCATTCACACATATTGGGTAAGTCAGGGGCAATTTTGTGTTCACCTTCTTGTCCAAGGATCTTTCAGCATGCAGACTAGAGGATCTGAGGATCAAACCACTGATTTCCAGTTAGTAGAGGCCCATGCATAAACAAAATTAATATTGATATTTACTTTCTGAATGCTCAAATATATGCCCCGATTATCCACTTGTAAAGTTTTTAGTGTCTTGTTGTCTTGGTCAGCTGTGAGGTGAATTATCAGTGTCTTTTGGATGACTGATCTACTGTTCACAATCTCTTGTGTTCAAGGTCAGACTTTGGTTAGACCAGGTATAGTCCGCTGGGAGAAATCCACTTGCTGTCTTCCAGGAAGAGTTTGATTCTATCAGTGTCGTGATGGCTAACAGGAAGGTGCCCTGTCAACCTCTGATCAATAGTTACTTATCATGTCTGGGAGCATGTGATTGACAGATAAATTGACCTCTCCATAACCCATTTTCACCCACAAACACAAAGTTAGCCTTTTTCAAAGTCGGCTGTTGGCTAACACCATGGGGATGACAGTTCTCTAATGGCCGTGGTTGTATTGCTTCTAACCCCCATTAAATGTTTGACAGGGAGGGCAGCACAGAACTCTAGATTCCTTGTTAAAAATGGCAGGAGGGAATTAAGCCTTGGTGACATGAGTAGATGGCAGCAAAACACCAGTCCCTGCAGTGCTGCTGTCTGATTATTTTAAGCTAAGTTACATGGTGATTGGCTGACAGGCCAAATAAACAGACTCAGTTTGAAGTATTTTCTCTCTCTCTCTCCTCACACTTTGATCCATCGTGTTCTTTACTGACTTATTTTCTCTCTCTCTCTCTCTCTCTCTCTCTCTCTCTCTCTCTCTCTCTCTCTCTCTCTCTCTCTCTCTCTCTCTCTCTCTCGCTCATTTTTTTTTTTTTATATATATGTGTATCTCCCCCCCCGCCCCCCCAGAGCAAAGGAATATGAGACATCAATGGAGGCAAAGACTCAGGTCTCTGACTCGCCATACAAGGCCAAGTAAGTGTTTTTCTTTTTTTTCCATAATTTTGACATTTTTCTTCAGTATTAATATTTTCCGCTGATGCTTGTAGAGCTGCAGCTAAAGTTTCCCTTTAAAAAATAAATAAATAAATAAAATAAAAATTGCTTGCTTATTTTCTCAATCACATCTTTAAATCGGCTAATCTGTAAGCAAATCAGACTCTGGCTTTAAAAGGATGAATTTCCCAAATAAAAAATGTACTCACTTTTAGATTAGAAATGAATAATTTTAGTAATTCAGTCAAGATTAATTGATAATAGAGTGCAGATATATCTCTTTTAGTTGTAAAAGTGTCAAAAATAAACATTTCAAATCTGATATTAATTCATAATTAAATATTTTCTTTTTAATGTGTGATTAAAAGTGACTTAGAGTTCATTGATCGCCTATTATTTATTTATTTGTTTTTTTGTAGATTGATCAGTTAATTAAACATTTGAACATCTTAAATTAAGGACTGGCATTTTAATAGATTTATAACTTTTGGCTGTATGTCAGGTTGCAGCGGTTGGTGAAAGACCTGTTGAAGCAGCTCCAGGGCCAAGACAGCGGGCAGTGGGCCAACAGCACAAGTGTCTGGTCTGGACCGAACTTTGGGAGAGATTTCTCGCATCTTAGAGAAGCAGGTAGAAGAGCACATGAATAACACAGACACACTAGGGAATGTGTATGTATTTTTTTTCTTTACTGTTTGTGTTTTTATGGTCTGTCACAATGGTTTTTTGGGTGCCTAATATGCTAGACTGAGACTTATGGTTTCACACTAACCAGTCTGCTGCAGTGCAGAGGTCATGCCAGCTGTCTCTTCAATGATAAGTTCTGTTTTTGCTTCTCTCCATACTAACTTGCCTTTGGTTATTGGTTAATGAAGACCAGATTAACAATGTTTACACTGTGCACATGGTACCAATAGAGGAGCTTCCTAGCACGATAGCAAGCATTGTCTTGTGTCTGTGTGGTTTGCACGAGTCAGATGTCACTGGTTTAGACAATGCTAAATTGGATTTCCAGGATGAAATGTCGTTGATACACAAGACTTTCTTCAACAAAGATATGTTAAAGGGGACCTATCATGCAAAATCTGATTTATTTTTTATTTTTTGTAGCCCTTAAATACATTTTTTTTGTGTACTGAGTGTCTAGGAGTGCAGAAAATTTAAATGTATTCTCTCTTGGAGCTGCGTAGATATCTTTATATTCTTTTTGGGTCATATTTTTCAGTCCGTTCAGTTTTCTCTGTTCCCTATTACATTTTCTTGTCTATTACATCACAGTATTTGCTGTGGAACTGTTAAACAAGGGCATTGACTTCTGTCTAACCAATTTCGTGAATCCTTCTTTTTTTCTTTTTTTTTTCCTCTCACAGCTATTTTGTAGTTCAGTTCAGTTTTGCTGAAGTTCCAAGTAGACAAGTCCAAATGTTCAGTTGTTGGGTGCATTAACCCACACGATTCCTTACATCACCCCCCGGCATCAGAGCCTCTTCAAAGTGCCTGTTTCTCTGCCGGTATATAATCGTATCGCTTCTATCAAACTGCAAAAATGGCCAAATGGGGTGGAGTGGAACGCTCTGCGACCCTGGAGGGGGGCGGGGCGTGAAATGTCTCATTCACATTTAAAAAGACTGCACCAAAACGAGCTGCTCTAAGACACGCCTCAGAACAAGGGGTAAAAGAGGGGTCTGTGGAGCTACAATAACGAGGAATTCAGACCAAAGCATTGCAGTTCTACTTTATATAAGACCACAAGTGAATGATTTACATATGAAAAGGAAGGATTTAAAAGCATGATGTCCCCTTTAATTTAACTTTACAAAAAAGGAAAGGTTAGCTTTTAAAAAAAAAAAAACTCTCTACCACAGCTGTATAAATATATCCGATTTTTAGATGTAATGCCAAACAATCTTAACTACAATTGAGTTGAAACAAGGCCCTGGAAGCCTTGTTGCAATTTTTCTTTTTCTTTTTTTTTTTACTGTAAAAGTCACATCAACTTGAGACTGAGGGTTAGAATTAAAACACCTGCCACCATGTTTATGATGAGGAGAATATACGGCCCACTTCCTGTAATGAGGCATAAATTTCCTGCCAAGTTGTGGTTTGGGCCATCAAAACATCCCACTGAGCATGCCTCTGGGCATGAGGATAGAGACATTATGGTGTCCCATCAGTGGTGACGGGGCCGGCTGGAGAGGCCATTACCGAATTTCCCCAGGGAGGCAGAGAATAAAGTGGCAGAGGTGGGTGGCATGGTGTTTTGTAAGGAGAGAGGAGGAGACCAGTGTGATGTGAGTAGCGCACAAGCTGTTACTACATGAGGGCTCCTCCTCTCAGCTCCACATGCTCCCAATGGGAGGTCAGAGGTCACTGGGCCAGAGGAGATGGGTTGCATTCAACAGTGGTGTCACTTTCAATAGGCAAATCAAGTCTGGGTGCTTTTGCCTTGTCTTTTTCCTCAGTTTAAAAGCTATTGAACTATTTTGTCAAGCTCTGCTTCATCATCTTTTTGCAGTGGTATCTACCCGAAGCTGTGTAGACTCATGATTAACCAATGAGGCAGTCTGGGGAGTACTTCTCTCCTTAATCCCTTGACAAAGTCAAATAAATAGTGTCTCCATCAGCATGGCTGTCTGGCCCCTGAGTCACTTCAAGTCGGGGCCGTTATGATTATTTGACCTAACAAGCATCTCTCATGTCATTGACTCACCTAGAGATTTGTTTTTCTCTCCCATATCTGATTCAGTCTCCACTTTCTCTCCTAATCCCTTAGACAACACCCGATGCTCCTCTCCTGCACTGCTGCCCCCCCCCACTCACTCCTTCTTTACTCTGGGCTACGTCTAGTCTCTGACCCCACTGTGTCTCTCCCTCTGTGGCCTCTAATGATTTTTCTTGTGTCAAACCTTGTGTTTTCCCCCTCCCTCCTTACTTAAGGTGATTAAGAGAAGCAATTCTCCCAATGTGCTGCCCCTTGCTTTCTGCAGCACACTTGCCTTATTATTAAGCACTTGTACTGATATATTGCCCAAAATGTTTACCACTGCCTTCAGCTGAAGCCTGTCTAGAAAAGGGCAGGAACATGGCTCTGCGAGCCAGATACAGTGCCAAGAATTTACATTTTCATTTGGTAGCACTCAGAGCTTGGTTTGGCTGAGTAGTGGGATTGGTGGGAGCTGTATCTGGAGACATGGGGGAAGGTGAGGGGTTTCTCACTTGGGCCTCCAGCTGACTGACAAGTAAAACCCAGATCAGCAGTGTCAGGTTTTTCAAAAAAGAGAGAGAGAGAGAGAGAAATGTATTATTTAGTCCACTTAAGAAATGTAATGTTTTTATAAGCAACATATTGTTCTCGCACATTTTAATTGAAGTCTCTTAAAGTTGTTTACAAAATAAACAGTTTACTTTAAAGAGTTACAAACTCAGATGCTGTGGTTCTCAGAAAAGCACATTTGCAGTAGCCCGGGATTGTTCTCAACATTGCTTGGTTTGGGTGCATATGAGAACACAACTATCTGAAGCTGTGGGATCGGATATTACTGTCTTTAACCTGCATAGAATAGCATACATAAAGGCGTGTTGTATTCACACCTAGTGACTTTTCATTCTGTATCCTGCCTGTTTTTGGCATTTACTATTTAAAGTGGGTTCTCCAAAATCATCAGTCCTTAAAATATGTAGCAAGCCAATGAATGGATCAGTAATTAATCTTACTCATTTTAAATCTAAGCTGACATGATTAGTTTTTCTAAATTATCCCATTTTTAAGTCACTCATCAAGCAAACCTTTCAGATAAGTTTGATATCTTTTATTGAATTTTTAAATCTGACTTGTAGGTCACTGACTTGGAGGTTTTCTTTACCCTAACCAGATGGGGAAGATAATTTTAAAAAATTATCTGGGACATGGAAAATGAAAAGTGTCTTAGTTTCAGCTCCAGTGTTACAGAAATTTAACATACTGTACTCGGCTGTCATTTTGGTCTCCCAAATAGCCCTGTTATTTCTCCACCATGAGACCAATAGGGAGTGAAATAGCTTTCAGCCTCTTAGTGTATTAGTTTGAACTGAAGACAGTTTGTGGTTTCTGTGGTAGGTTTTGGTTTTTGTCGCCTTTTGATTAATCATGTTTTTATTTTATTTTTTTCTTAAATTAAACAGTTTGTGAATGCAGAGCAAATGTGGAAATGGAATATTCCACACAGCCTCCTAAATCATATGCCATTGTGACTTGTATAAACACAAGTTTATACTTAGAAATTTAGACTTTAAAAATGTTTACTCCTGCAGCCTTGTTGTGGTTTACAGAAGACTTGGCCTGCTGTATAATGATGAAATGTATGTAAGGAGATGATCATCTGGCGTACTTGGTTGTGAGGGGGTGAACCCGGACATGAAGACACAGATGAAAGTTTAAGTCTTGCCTTAATTTACTCTGCCAGTTGTTTTCCATCTGTTCATGAGGCAGCATGATTATCCCCTCCTCTTTGCTTTAATTGAATTGTCTGGTGGTAGAAGACTACAAAAAGCAATTTCTGCTGGCCACTGTTGCAGGAAATACCAGCTGCTTTGGTTCACCCATCAGCTGGAGCAACAACAGTTACCCAGGACAATAATTAGATTAAGTCCTCCTTATGCGTTATTCAGGAGCTTTGTCTGACTTTCACCTTACTGCTTACTCCTCATCCTGTAATGTGTACTATTATAGCTTTTACCAGGCTGCTACCAGTCAAAGACCAATTAGAACTTCAAGCACCATTACTAGACTTTTAAACTCTGATTATATCTGGGATATGGTTAGCCTAGTTTAACACAAATAATTAGAGCAGATAGTGGATTAGCCTACAGTAAAATTTTATGTCCATGAAGTAATTGTCTCAGACCACTGAAAATGTTTTACTGGATTTCACAGCCCACATTGTAACCATCAAACTGTCTTTGATGTGTACAGATTGTGTGACCTCATAAGGGACATTTTAGGCCATAACTCAAGAAGTCATACTGCAATTGTTACCAAATGTCACATCATCTAATAGCATGAAATGATGAAACAAAGACATGTTATAGAGAAAAGGTCAAAGGTCAGCTTCACTGTGCCACCATACATTCCTGCAAAAAGACACATGAAGAAATTCAATGTAAACTTCAACTTGACTAATGGACATATTTGTTGTTGTTGTCCTCAAACCAACTGACAATGCTATCACCATACTGATGGCATGTGGCTAATAATGTGCTTTTCAGCAACTCAGCTTTGTCATTAACCCAATCCTTGCAATATTACAGTGTAGGCAAAGGCTTGAGCTATAGTTCCCCTATTTGTTTTTGAGCTGAGGTGGCCATAATGAATAGGGGAACTGCTAACTGATAATCTTATCTATTCTTGGAAATATACTTATTTGCATTCTTACCCAAAGTGTTGGAGTATCTTACTGGGAGGACTGGATGGAGGATCTTTATTGTAGCTGTCTCTTAGGAATGCAAGTTGTGAATCCTCTGATCTTCGCAAAAGAGAGCACTGTTTTCATTCTGTTAAGTATGCATGCAAATTGAGCTTACTGTGTATATATGCTGTCACTGTAATTACCTTCATGTAAACACAAATACCGTTGCCCTGCCTCGGGTCTGTAGAAAGGATATATCATCACCAGATGTTTGTTCCATTTGTTTAGAAAGGCAACTACATTACACGGTGGCAAGATCAGCAATTGTAGATGACAGGCCGCTGTCATACATAACAAGCTTTTATTTAAACATCATGTTTTATTGAAATGTGTGTCCTCACAGTCCGTTTTTGTTTTCTGTAGACCACCTAAAGGTAGCAGTTCAGTTAGTTTGAACTTAATCCCTTTACCTGTATTGTTCCAGATAAATCTGTCAGCAGAGCAGAAAAGGAACTACCAAGCAAGAAGGTGTTTTTTTTTGCGGGAGACAGCCAGGACTGAGCAGGTCCCAGTTACCCCCCCCTTTAATACCATTTGATAAGCTGCTATGAAAGCGCTGCCTTTTCTCATTTAACCCAGAAGCTTTTAGGTTGATATGTTCATGAGAGGGGTTAAGCCAAGCTCAATAATCGAGACCTAATTGATTAAATATGGAAACTTTGGCAGGGTAAAGAAAGGAAGTCACAATTAAGGTCTCTTAAAAACCCTCACTTTGACTCTTGAAACTGTCTTGGATACCTTTCCCCATTATATTTAAGGCAAAGGGTTTTTGCGTGTTAATTTTTTATTTATTTATTTTTTTGTCTAACACCGGAATTGAGGAGCCGTTACCTCAGCAGCCAGCATAGATGACAGATTAAGAGCTTATCTGTAATTTGCTAAAGCGTTTGTCTTTCAGTGTGTTTGGGCTTGTTGGCAACTTCCCAACTGTGGAACAAAAGCACTGTGAAGTGGCTGGATTTTAGTGCTGTCACAGCTTTGAGGAGATGGTAACCTCATTAGGTGGAGGAGTGACCTGTAGTCAAACAAGGCTCTCTGCATTTGTGTGAGGAAGGCCCTCCATCAGCAGCTCACCTCCACTTCCTTTCCTCCTTATCCTCCCAGGCACAAACATGCCTTATAGTCACTACCTGCTCCTGGATTTGTATTTGTTGATCTATGAGATGCTGTAGCAACAGCATCCCACATAATACCAATCAATCTTTCGTCACAGGAGACGGGGCCTATCTATTTACATGATGTTAGAAATCTAATCCACTGTAATTATATGTTTCCTTTACAAAGTTATTTTATTTGTATTTTTTATATTGTATGTACAGTAAGGGGGGTGGCTTCAACAAGAACCAGTGGATATAAATTGAAGTAAGAAATATTCCTTTAAAGTATTATTTTATTTCTGCTGGCTGAGTAGGTATTGATTTATTACACTGTTAAATGGAAACTTTCTGCAGTTGAGTTCATTTCTTCAATGACTACAGGGACGTGTGTGTGTGTGTGTGAGAGAGAGAGACAAGCATATGTATCTAATAACACTGATTAAGGAGTCAGGTTTGCATTTGATAGAGGAACAGAGTAAAACTTTCTCTTTTAATATTAGTGAGATTCATTCAAAGGATATTTCCACCAACCATTCTGCTGTGATTTCATAAGTTAAAATACTCTGTACTTGAGATGGGAGAAAACATATCTAACCTTAATTAAGTAATTTTTGCTTATAACATGCCATATCTTTCAGAATCAAATCCTCTTTGTCTCAAAGTGCAACCCATGGGCCAGTGTCAGCCCTTGATAATATTTTATGCAGCCCTTAAACCTGACAAAAGAATACAGTACTGTGCATTTTATTCATCCACAGTTCATGTCATGTTATGATACAGGAACACAAAATAATGCTAAGTTAGCACTGCACTTCTGTTCCAACTCTTCTGTTTTAGCCATCAATGCTGGCTGCAGCTTCCTAAGGCATCTCACTGAGAGTTAACAAAACCACAAATCAGCATCAAAAGTGACTGAATTTGATGAGTAAATGCCAATAAAAATGCCACCATTCCCCTGAACAAACATAGTACAAACATTGACTGAAGGCATTTGATTTGTGCTTTTTCCACTGTGGCCCTCAATCATGTGCCACCCCCCTATATTGGCATGCAGTCATCAAAACTTTGAAAACTACTGGTCTCAAGGTTTGCTGTCCATAACAAAGTTGGCTGGAAATTTAGCATATGAATGTTAATCAATTAATTTGTAGAAGGGTTTATAGCTTTATAAAATGCATTGCCATATCATTGGTGTGAGAGCCTTTAACTCTGTTTGGAAATGATGCATTCAGTAATCATGCCAGCCGGTGGCATCAGCCAGTGCCCTCTCATTTGTATTAGAAAATTATAATATAAAGTCATAAATAAAATGAGCAACAGCGTGGAAAGAAAACAACAGACATCACTTTGATATTAAGCCATTTAGTCAAGCTCACCTAAAATGGATTGTTCCAGACACCAAAAAAGCTATACAATAGTGATAATAATGCAGTAGAAATATAGGCTCATGGTTTTTTCTATCCTATGGTATTAGAACAACTAAAGTTCTCCAGTTGTTCTGTTCTTAGATCACCCGAGTGGCATTTTCTCAGTTTCAGATAGCCTGTTGTCATCCGTTGAGACCACCCTGGTGCTGACTGGAGCCTGCAGAGCATTTGCCTTGCACTGAAACTTGACTGTTGTGGGGTGGAGTCAGGTTCTGCACTTTTGAGATTAAACAGGAATACTTTAAGGATCACTTTGTTTCACATGTCATTCCTTTACCGCTGTAGGAGAATGAGAGGCTCTATGTAATCCCCTGTCCAGCCTGCTGCTTGTTGTCCCCTGGCTATACCTTTCTTTCTTATTCACCCACTTTCTTTCTCTATCCTTGCCTCAACAGAACAACGCAGACCAAGTCGCCTTCCAAGTGGGCGGTGGCCTGTCTGCTCTGGAACAAATTTTGCAGGTCATCACTGCTGCTTCCACACCCACCACAGTTCCCCGTATTCCTCTCAAGTGAGTATCATCACAAAATTGAGTCTTGTGTTCATGTGAATCAAAATGTGTGAATATAATATATAATATAATATAATATAGGCATTGATCACCCGGCACTGTGCTCTGCTGAGGTGCCATTGTGCAGGCTGAGAGTTTCAGCAGTTAGCTACCTGAATGGATCGCTACTGTAACAGTTAGCTAGCAATGCGGCCATTAGCATTAGCAAGCAGTTAACCATTTTTGAGTTACTGCAATAAAATTGTGGCAAAATGGGCTAGCCTGCCACATCATTTTTTCACTTTGGTTGATAATTTTTATTTCCATCAAACAATAGGTCATCCATTCTTTCCTAACACATTACCCAGTCCATATCAGTATAGATATCAGCATGATTTTTTTCCCATTGAGATCTGATGTGTTTTCAAAGTGTTCCTTTAATTTTATTGAGCAGTGTTTTTATTTTATTTTTTTGGTTTGCTATCCCCTCCAGGATTATTGGTTCTCACTTGATCAAGGAAATGATTTTGAAAATGCTGACTAGTTGTTATGAAGACTCACCAAAAAACAAAACAAAAAGAAAACAGTTTACATTATTTATCAGTGACAGTACACCTTAATCACCTAATCAAAGACCAAGTTCTCCTAGGAAGTGTGCAACTAGTCTGGCTTTAATTTATCAACACACAAAGATGCCAGAGTGTTAATACTAATTTATACTCTTTTAACAAGAGACAGGAGACAGGAATACTTGTGAATGATCCATATTGTTTAAGGTCCATCTTCTCTATGTATTCACAAGGATAAATTTTTTTACAGTCCTCCTCTACAATGACTTCTCTATAATTGTATTCATTCACTGACAGTGCTGCTCTATTTGCTCCATGTGATTGTTTTTTGCAGTCGCATAAAGGGAGTGAGCTAATGTCATCTAACCTACTTTATCAATGTTTACAGTTGCTTCATCTCAATAAATACTCTCAAAACGTATTAATGAATAACAGCGCTGCCCTTCACGAAATGGGAAGCATTTCCATTCCTGTAATCAATTTGTGTTCATTCTTTTCTCTTGAAACACAAAAAGCACATGTGTCCCATCTATCATTTAGAGTACGGCGTATTTTTGAGTTGTGGGTCTGGCGCTTGCACGGCCTGCCAGTAGATAACTTCAGAGAGCCTGTTGTAGTCACAAGTGGGACTCTGTAATGGACTTGAATGGCCTTGCTCCCCCATTCATTAGCATTTACTGGTCTCCGAGTCTCTACTAATGGACAAATGCTTTTTATAGTTATAATGCTTTTAAAGGGCATCACATGTGTATATATTTTTGGTGGTCTCTCTTTCTCAATCATTGCAATTTTGTGGAATTTCAAGTAGACTTCGGAATTGGAAAAATTATGTTAAATTGAGACTGTTTTGCAGCATGAAGTGTGCACACAAAACCTCCTTGGTTTTAGGATGTCTCTCTGACATGCTTTAGAGCTGAATATTAGAGCCATGTGTTTCTGTCATTTGCTAACAGTTCAAGCAAAGTCTCAAGTGAGGGAGAGTGGGGGTGATAAATAATTATAGTAATATCTTAAATGAGCTATTCTTTTCAATAGCTACTGAGGATGTTCTACAGGGGATTTTCGTATACGACCTGTTTTCTTTTCCAGTGATTGGTATGACAGTCAGCTCATTTTATGTTTCTTATACTGCTGGACTCTGCAGGGAAGTTTTATTAAACCTGTGTAGTTTATATACAACATTCTCGTTGCATGTCTTAATAAATTAATGCACCCCAGATGCTTGCAAGCACAGATTTCCTTTACGGTTTCATAAAATGTAAACTGCAGCAGAGGTCACGCTTTATTCTTGTGTCAGTCAGGTCAGTGCAGTTGGCAGCTCACGGCGAGATGCAACATAAGGACACAGCCTGGCCGTCTGCTTATCACTATCTGTCATCTGGATTGCTGTTTGGCCTAATGGGCTGCTATACGGACGCTAACCCCTGAGTGAGCTACATTATCTGTTTACAGTGATGCTGCCGTATTGATCACCTCCTCCCACCAGATAAGCAGAGTGATTTACAAAAAAAGGCAGCTGCCGAGATGCTCCTGCCATATCTCTCCCGAGGGAGGCTGATTCCATCTTGTTACCATTACATTAATGAGCTAATTCCTCGACGAGGCTCCGCTAATGTTCTGGTGTAACCCTGTGGTCGCTGGAGTGACTAGATCAGGGTTTATGCAGTCACAGTCATTAACGTCAGCTGAAGACATGATATCTCACAAACGGCACAATAACATCCCAAACGTTGGCATTAGCTATGTTGAATTTACATCAGATTAAATTTATTACTTACTTTTGATTTGCATTGTGTTCATTATTTTTCCAGTAATTCATATTTGTTGCCATTTAAATCACATTGCTATTAGAGATATCGCTTAGTATTATTAAGTGCTGCAACTAAAGGTTGTATCCTCTCAATTTATTGTGCCAATACAACTTTAGAATATGGTGAAAATCCATTACAGGTCTATCTGTCTTATCAAATTAACAGTACAAAACCAAATATTATTCAGTTTATTTATCTATTTTTGCTTAACTTTGTCAACAGAACTCAGTAGACTTTCCCATTTTAAAAAAACTAATTTTTGATATTTGTGCTTAAGATTCAGCCTAAAACCAGGGTCAAAGATGACAAGAATCTTATTCTTTTTTCTTTTTTTTAAACACTGATGGAAAGTTATATTGAGTTAGTATTTAGATTGCAGATGCCTTGTCCTTCTGTTTTCAGCAAGGGTCACTGGAGAGGGGAGGGGAACAAAAGGCACATGGTCTCAGTACAAAGCTTTATCTTTCTGTAAACAAACCAAGCAATGAAAAGAACAGAGGTGCTGATCTGTGACATATGGTAGCAAAAATCACATTCAAACATTTACTTTCTGATGTGATCTTTTTCTTTTAAAAGAGAGACTGTGGCAGGTGAGCTCCAGAGAAAGGTTTGAGTCCTTGGAAATGCATGTTAACCCAATTTGTCTTTCTACCTCTGTCTCACATGACCTGTTGTATCCTGTGAAATAGGACCTGCTACCTGTGGTTTAATTTCAGGATGTTTTCCACCATTTGTGAGTGTGTGCACGGTGCAGTGTGATGGCTCATCAGATTTCTCCTCCTTCATAGCAGGCCAGTGTGGCACGACAGCCAGGGTAGATGTCTTGGAAGCACTCAGGGTATCGGAGAGATCAACAGCAGAATCAAATTAAATGTCATTTAGATAGCACTGAATGAAGGGATTGTTTGACAGCACAAGGAAATGGGTTTGCTCCTCACCTTTTATTTTGGCTTAGGATTCTTTTTCTTCCCCTGTTTTCAACCTGATCTGGAAGTTAGTCACATTTCTGCAGCACTGCCCCCGTCAGGCTTGACTGCACACATAGGAAACTCACAGAAAGGGCGAGGAATGTGAGACTGAGGTTGAGGAGCACAGATCTTACGGCTGATAACTCAAGGCAGGGACAAAAAGCATAAAGACCCTTTTATATGCTTGTTGTCCTGTTGTCAGCTGAACAGACAGTTGGCCATTTACCTTGATAAATGGACTTGGGTGAAAGATAGCCACAATCCATAATCCTATATCTCAGTGCTAGGGAACCAATGTTTATGGTTGTTACTTCTGAGTTATTTCAGAGAGTTTATTAGCCAGACGCTTTGAGTTATTTTGAGGACAAATCATCTCCTTCTGGAATGGTTTCATCCTGTTATATCATTTAATTATTCATTTGTCTATCCTTGCCGATTATGATATTTAACTATCACCTGGGGTTTTAGCAGAAAAGAACCTCAGTGGTTTATGGGGGGGCAAGACAAGATCAAGTATGCTCCTTTTGCCTGTAGGCCTCATGTCTTTATGGTTATGCATACCTTTACATGTAAAATAATATTGGTTGTCTGGGGTTAAATTTAATGTAGCAAAGTACATTACTCTATTATTTGCATCTTATGGTCTCTCTTATTCCCATGTTTGCATCTGCATTAAACCCCTCTCTCAAATCTATCAGTTATAATTCATGTTGCTAGTTTAATGCCCAAGTTGAGCAGGGCTAGTCAGCAGTTATGGTAGTTTTGGAAACCTGTTAAGCACAATATCTCTAATGTAATGAAAATCCCATAGTGGTGTAGATGGAGGAATGTGGACAGTTTAAGTAGCCTGGCGCACATCAGTCCCCGCAAAGTTTTTGTGTAACGCGAGAAAGGGTGGTGTGGCACTTTACTAAATTGTTCCTCAAAATCTTTGACTAGAGCTGTCAGTGAGGGGTGTTTAGAGGGGGTGAGATTCCCAGAGGGGCTGGACTATCAGGTGTCATGCTCATCAAGCTCAATTAGGTGGGAGGAAACCAAAGACAGATCATTGTGGTGGTTCATTGTAAACTCTGGTGTAAGGGCATAACTCAAACACGCCTTTCACAACCTACTCATTTATTGAGAAGTGACCATAGACAACCCTGATTAGCTGTGTTACAAAGCAACTGAATGCTCATTATGTGAACAGTGAAGTGAACTTGCTTAATAAGTGATTTAATAAGAATACACTTGTCAGTCTTGTGTTGAATTAATTTTTAAAAGTAGTTTTAACAGTTATGCCACTGTTAAAGTAATTTTGTTTGTAATAAAACACTTTTGTAATATTGTTTAGTATAGTAAATGCACAGTATATTTTGAGGAATTCCTTATAGTCTCCTCTAAGAGGTGGTAGCTGAGGAGTTGTTGGGGCAGTTGGAGCATATCCCAGCTGACACTCACCAATATGTCCTGGACTGGCCATCAATCAGTCACAGGGATGGTACCCTGAACAGCAGAAACAACAGTTTTTAGATGGCAGCCAGCATGAATACAGAGTTATACCTTAACTTTGTGTGACCACGGGGGGACACTTAAAAAACAAACAAACAAACAAAAAAAACGCAGAATCACTGCACCATGATAAACATGGTTATACTGCACTTAAAAAAGTCTACTGTTTACAGAGCAATGGATATGTGAAATAAAATGAAGTTGATAGTATGGCACTATGTTACAAAACTGCCAAATGGAAACTGGGCAATAAAAAGAAGACTGACAGTGCAATAAGTAAATCCTAATGACTTATGTGGTAGGAGATAGGAAAAAATATGCTTTCAAGTCCAGTCTTTCAAGAGCTTCTCATTCTAGACTAACATATTAATTTCTATTAAAATTCCATTATACAAAGCTTTGGACAAACATTTGGCAGATTACAGTACCCCAAATCTCAGTGTAATGTGAATGCTAATATTACAGTAATCAAGTCAGCGCTTTCTTGCCATTTAACCTGATAGATAATATGATAACCTTACTATTGTGCACTACTTTACTCAGGTGTCACATAATCTCAAATGACGCAATGGCCACTGTAAGCAGCAAAAGTAATTCATGTCCCTTTTGAGGAATGTGCACGGCAGCTACTACTGTTTTAAATAAAAACTATTTTGAGTTTCAGTTGTCGTTTCGGTGTTTGTGTAGAAACTTCTCTTTGTGCCGTGTTGACTCGAGAATTGAGTTCTGAGAATTTGATTCTGCATGACAGCACACAAAGTGAAGTTTGGTTAGATTCTCATGTTACCTCACCTATTGTTCCGCAAAAGCTCCCTGCATCAGTGCACTTTACCATTATTTAACTTTTTCCACTGTCTTTATGAACTGTTCGTCATTATACATGCCATACAATAATGATACAGTTTGTAAGTTTTTAATGTGATTGTTAATTGCTCTCTTGCAGTGGAAGTAATTTTTGTCAAATTTGGATACACTCCTCAAAATATAGTGCTGCTCGAGCAGGCCATACAAGCACAGCTTTACACTGCTGTGTCAGTAATGTTAAAATCAAAATGACTGATCTTCCTACCAGCAAATGCAAGGCAAAAACTGGCTAAAGTTATGGACAGACTTTCGTGAACCTCCACCTAATCCATTTTTCTTCACAATGCCAGTGTGGTTTGACCGAAAACGCACAGCAGATGTGAAGGTTCGGTAGATATCAAAATGTTTACCACTTGAAATAAACATGGCCTACTTTAGGCACTGGAGAGGCAGATTCCTTTCTTCCAGTGAGCAGATAGGACACGCTATTTCTCCAATGGCTAAAATATACAGTTGTCAGAAAATATTAACTGATGAAACAGGGCAAGGGGGAGTAGCAGTCACAGCAGAATGATTGGTCAGTTATCTGAAGCATTAATCTTCTCTGAGGCTTGTTGTAGAGTAGACATAATACAGAGGCACGCTGACTGGCTCAGCGCTGACTGCTGCCTGGGGCTGCCTGGCGGCTGTGCTGTGAGGAACTGCTAAGAGAAATGGTTTTATCTCTCCAGCGGAAATGCTGCACCATCTCTGCCAAGATGAGACCGAGATTGCACTCAGCACCTCTGAAGGTGGCTCTCATGAAGGGAGTCTCCGCATAAGTAGCTGATATGAGTGTTTTATATCTTAAATCAGCTTCCTTACTCTTGCTGTCAGTGAGATATGCTTTTGACTTGTGAAGACAAACTGCACCCTTAAGGAACCACAAATATAGAAGAGTGTGTTTGGTTTTCTAATTCCTGCAGATAGTCTTGTCAGTGCCCCGGTAACATTTACATCCCAGTTCTTCTGTTTCTTTAACAAATTGCAAGACGTGACACCGTGTGCCCTAAGGTTTGTTCTATGTTAAACATTCTATTTTAATCTTTCTTTCTTAGATCTCTCTGTTCTGCTGTAAATGTCTACAACCTGGCATGTTCCTGCTGTGCGCTCAACTGCTCCTATGTGCTGTTTAGCAACAAGATAGTCCTCCTTATGGACCTGCTGCTGCATCAGCTAACAGTAAGTATGTGCATCCCAGTACGGACGATGGAAGATGTAATGTAATTTAGTGTTACCAACATTATTTATATTTGTATTAAGTACATTAAATATAAAGTAAACGTGGTCAGAGGGCATTCAAGGTGTGATCAAGCAAACATGGCCTCTACCCTAGCCACACATAAATGTTGCACATGTTAAGAATTCCTTGTTTTTTTTTTTTACATTTATCTGCTCATATACACTGGTTTTTCCATAAAGGAAGCTGCGTTCTTATTGGTGTCTACCACAACCACACTGTTAATGAAAGACAGGGTATGACAAAGAACTAGCGAGTAACAAAGTGTTGCCCAGCTTCTCCACAGATGCCTCCTGACTGAGGGAATGTGAGAGCACAGTCACTCAGGCAGGCAGGGAGGCTGCATTGCGGCGACATGTCAGCCCCATATCCCTCAGCACTCTCAGAGAAGAACTGTAAACATCAGTCCACTCCAAACATCCAACGGTGGCGGCTCACTACACAGACAGGACAAGGCACAGACACAGGGCTGTGGTGCATGCATGAACTCTACTGGGGCTTTCTCCTCCAGTTGAGTTCCAATCCAAAGCAGTCATATTTCCTTAGGGCACAGAGGGAGAGGTTCGCCTGTATGCTTCAGTTTATATAAAACATATCCCCGCAGCTGCTCTGCTGACTGACATATCCAACAGCATTGCAGGAGATAAACTAACTTTTCTCCTCATGTTCACCGCAGATTAAGAATTGAGCTCAACATTTACTCATGCTCTGACTCGATCATGAGATGTAATTTTTAGTTTACAACTTTTAACTTTTAGGCAGGTTTTGTCTACGCCTGCACATATTCATGTGCGCGTCCATGTTTTGGAATGTGCGTGAGAGTAAAGCAGTGGGGGTTGCACTGCCATATGAACATGCCCCCTTTTAATTAGATTTGTGGAGAATGTCGGTGGATTTACCTATGCTGTCAGCATTCACCCTAACCATTAGACCAAATGGGAAGGTTCGACCTTTGCAGGGTTTCACATTAAACAGTGGCACTATATTTTAGCAGTGGACTGCTGTTTTCATGAAGTTTGCCTGGAAACGAAAATGAGAACAATACCTGTCTTACCGTACTATTTGATTTCTTTCTACATTTTTTTTTTATTTGGGACTTTTTATCTTGTCAGGTTGTTTCTGGTTTATTGTACATCTTTTTTTGTTTATGGCTCATTTGCATAGCTTGAGAAATGCTTTGAAAAGCTTTTTTACATTTATTGGAGACAGGGGTGTCACGATAACTACGTTCTTATTTTTAAAAATGTAATGTCATATAATAAAATTGTAAATTGCTGTTCTTTCTTTTTTTTTTAAGTGTATTCTTTAAGACAGTTATGGTTACAGGCTTTCTCAGTACCTCCATGCATTGTTAAAGTGTAATTAATGCAAATCACAATTAAATCAATATTGTGATATCACAATTATAGCTGATATGATTCCTGTTGTTATCTGGTAATAATAAAATGCCTATTATTCTTTGTATGAGTGAAACCCCAATTAGCATAATTTGTTAAAAAAAAATTATTTAATGCTGGTGATGTTCTGTTTTCAGCTTGCATGTCTTTGAGCGCACCAAAAATTTGTTAGTGAGGAAAACCTGCAAGAAAGCCTTTTTCTATAAAAATAGGGCATTTAACATTAACATGTTTGTTAATTAAACAGTATTTAAACAGTCTTTAAAGTTTTTGCTAAAGGGTCATTTTACTCGCCTCTTGCTATCTCTGCTTCAACATAATCCCACCCCCCACCCCACCCCTTCTATTCTAACAGCTGTACGTCCCCGATGAGGACAAGTCAATTTTTGGGCGCAGTGTAAACAAGCAAGTCTTTGAGGGTTTGACGACAGGCCTTCTTCAGACCATTTCTACTATCCTGGTGTCCCTGTGGCCTCATATCTCTGAGTCTGGGCAGGGTGAAAACACGTGCATTTCCTCCCAAGATATCAAGGTCAAGAGCTCTGCCGCAGAGTCCTTCAACACACGCACACAAGACCTAATCAGGTATTTACCCTCATCACTCTGTACTACACTCGTGCTGCTTCTCCTGCTGCCCCCCCTTTTTTATTTAAATCTTTTCTACATCCCTCTTCTCCTCCGCTTCACTGGGTTTAGAGTTGGTCAACCTGTGATTTCCTCAACAACATGTCTTATGTAAAGAATAGCTTGACAAAATGACAGTTTGCTTGGAAAAGGTCCAAGTGGTATCGTGTTAGAATGGGAGTAGTGTGAGAATGAGGTATAATCTGGCTTCCTTCCCGTTTGTGCTACATTTTAAGTAAGCTCCGCTTCTGAGCGGGAGAGTCACAAAGTAGCATAAAAAGCTCACTTCCAAAGCTTTGAAAGTTACCCTTGAACCTGGATTTCAAGCTATGTGGGTCTGTGCTATAGCAGTCGAGGCTGTGATGGAGAAATGTGGACTGTGAGGAAAGGCAGGCCCAGCCTTATGACACCTTGTGGACTAGTGCAGTCTTTCCAGTATCCCTCCCACAAACCATGATTCATCTGGACAGAGCAGCTGCACAGGCCCACCAATCTCATCCACTGACCCAGTTATAACCCTTAGAGGCCTGAGAAAAATGGTGTCTTCAGACTGATAATCCTGAGTACAAATGCAAGATTTACCTCAACTGTCTTAAAATGTGTATGTGAGGAAGGACAAAAGATGAAAACATTGTAAGCATTTGCAAAAGTCTCCCTTTTATAATAACCTATTGTATATATCACTTAAAAGGAGCTCACTATTTCCTTTCTGCTCATTGCTAGTCCTCAGTTTGTTTTTCAGGGCTTTTAGTCTACTATCTATGTTGTGTTTTCAGTGCTTGGTCGAATAATGGAATACAAAGTGGCAAGTGCAACCACCAAACAGACTGTTAAACAGAGAGCAGGCACAGGACAAAAGTGTGATGAAAGATCCTTTCAGCCTAAGTAAAGCCGTGGAAGAGGATCAAGTCAAAACAATGGGACTTGGTTCAAGTGTCCAGTGCAGGTTGAAAATGGTCATAATGTTTGGAGAGGAGAACAAAAATGCTATACAAAAGAAGTGAATGTTAAAAATGGTGATAAGATGAGGGAAAACTGACTTCACAGTGACCACAGCAGCAGCTTGAAAGTCTTGACTGGCAGCTTCACTTCCCTCTAGATTTCCATAAGCTCTTTGTATCCAAAGGTTAACACATGCTGGAGCTCTGAGAAGACTATCCCCAGGTCAGGAGACTAAGGGCCCAGAGCTGGGCTGGCACAGGGGCCACAACAGCCCTTTAATGACACTATTAGCAGTGATTTGTGGCTGAAAGAGTACAGGGAACATGATCATGAGACCTGTCATTGGCAAAGACAAATTGAAGATATCACAGTAATAGCAGGGGTTGGAAGGCTTAGGTGAGGTATTGGCTTTCAGCTGTAGTGCTGTGGAAGTATGCACAGTAAAGGTCTTTGTTTGCCTGTGTGCGATTAGTTTTTTTACCAAGAATTTTGTCCATGTTTAACTTGTTTTAACATTTAGGAACAAATTTAATAAACCCTGGTATGCTTTTTCTCTCTTGTTTGCTTTCCAGCTATGTGGTAAACATGGGTTTGATTGACAAGCTGTATGGGTGCTTCTTGTCAGTCCAAGGTCCTGTAGATGAGCACCCCAAGATGTCTGCCTTCCTCCAGCAAGCCTCAGCTCTGCTGCACAGCATGTGTAAGCTGTGCTTTGTCGTAACTGGACGGTGAGCCTGACTCTTACTCGTTACACACCTCGACATCTTTGTGATTTCTTGATCTTCCTCTGACAAACGTGCACACACACCTCGCTGTACAAGTAATGACAGAGGCTGAGTCACTCTTTTTTTTCTTTTGTGTGTGTTTTTTTTGTTTTGTTTTTTTTTTTGAACTCTCTAAAGATCCATAAAGACAGCTCTCATGGTTACTCAAACAAAGTCTGTCGTTCCTATGCAGTCAGCCAGCAGATCATTCACTCCAGTCAGCAAGCTGGCTAAGCTGTCGTTATTGAAGATGGAGATAGGCATCTACTTGACCCAGTGCTCTGTCACTCACCATAAACCTTAGCCTGCAGTGTGGGGGGAGCCCACCCACGTGTGCTACGGTGACCTCCACTCAAAGAGATTCAGTGGCGCTGCTGACAGAGGCTAAGCATGCTATCACAGCAAGGGACATCAGTACCACAATATTTGACTTCAAAGGAAAAAAAGCTGACCATAATAACAGAAATACTCTTTTACGTCGTGCATCAGAATAACATTTAAAATGAAATAGCCATGCATTTTGATTGCCATCCCAAATCTAGGTAGCTATCTTTTCTAAACAAACGACCAGTGTGCTCCTTCACCTTGCCAGCTGTAATATGCTGCAGTATTAATAACCAGTTGCTTCACACTGCAATGGTAGAGAACAGCTAGAACTGTGTATGACATGGAATATTTGTGAGAAAACGGTGTTTAATGACACTAAAAGCAGCAACCAGTGATCTCTGTCCCACGACGGCTATCTGTATGTCATGCATAAGTGCTCAGTGGGGTAGTGGGATATTTGTGCCATGCCAGTTGCTGTGTCAGGAGATTATAATGGCATTACAAGGCTGTGTTCTTGCCTAGCAGCATATTTCACACAAGGCCTGTTGGCTAACATCAAGTATCAGCATGCACTGTAGGTTCCATCCAAAGGTTATACACCCTCCATTCTGAATGGCTGCAAATCATAGCGGGTGCTGCTGCAGAAGTCTTAAATTGTCTCTCTGTATGAGCCTAGGGTTTTCACTGGAGTCATCTGCATTGCAACGGAGAATCATGAATAACATTACTGCAGTAATTACTTTAATTTTTATTCTTTTTGGTTACGATATTTCATTTTAAAGATGTTGACATTCATCTGCATATAGTTGGGTTCTTAAGTCAAATCTCAGCTTAGGTCTTGATGAAGTTTCTGGCATGAAGATTTTACTTTTAAAAATCTAAACATTGAACTCTTTAAATGTCATGATGTATTTGAGCTTACCTTGCAAGATTATCCTGTGATAATTTTCCTTTTTTTGTTAAATATAACAAAATATTATGTTGCCAGTCCCTTTAACCACCAGGATAACGTCTTCATTTAGCCAAACAAACCTGAG
Source organism: Pterophyllum scalare (assembly GCA_024447675.2). Lineage (NCBI taxonomy): Eukaryota > Metazoa > Chordata > Actinopteri > Cichliformes > Cichlidae > Pterophyllum > Pterophyllum scalare. Next base: position 41,774 of record JAMQGT020014402.1, read on the forward strand.
GCAGGCTTTGATTAAATGTAGTAGAGCTCTCAGTATCTTGTCAGACAACTCACTGCACTCTACCAGCTTGAAATCACTCCCATGAGCTTCAAATCGTGGCATTACTATGTTTATTGTAGGAGGAGTGCAAGGGAAAGCGCTAATCTTAAATCTTGAAGGTCCCGCTCCTTTGCTAATCTGGCTGTCAGTTTATGGTACTTGTTAAGTCAAAAATGAAGCGGCTTAGAAGCTTCTTGCATGTAAAAAAAAAAAAAAACCATGAAAAACCGTTATTCCATGAATAAGCCAGAGGCATACAAATGGCAGAACATGAACTTGAGAGTTGCCGTGTGATCCAGTCGGGTAATACATAACACATTTCAAACTTGGTGCTCTTCCACTCGCACCAGTCAGGTAATGCAGCAGCGCTAACCACGTAGTATCTTTTATCTAAAGGAAAGTCTTCTTTAAGTTTGCAGCTGGTGAGTAAATCAAAAACTGCTGAGGTCTGTGCTGTTTTTTGTCTCCTCAGTTTTGGGATGTGTCAGAGTGAACAGTCAACATGACATGCAGAAAAGCATAAAATATTTATGTTTGGAATATTTCCCTGTGCACCTTAATACTATGCAATGTGTTCCAGTATGATTGTCTGTCTATTTGTCAGTTATTACCCCTATTTACTTTTTGTTTTACTGAGCATGCATTTGCATCTCCTCCTCCTTTAGTGCTCCTAGTATATTTGACAATAAACGCCAGGACCCAACCGGATTGACGGCACTGTTGCAGTCGACAGATTTGGTAGGGGTGGTGCACACCCTGTATTGTATCCTGCTGCACAGTTTCTTGCCAGAATCTGCTTCCCAGAGTCAGGAGCCCTACGGCCCCGGGGTCATCCAGGTGGCTTTACAAGGCATCCGCTTCCTCAATAGTTTTGCCCTTCTTGACCTGTCTGCCTTCCAGGTAAAATGAAAAAATATATTCTGATTCTGTTTTTGTGTTTTCTTTTGTTGGTTTTTTTCAGTGATTTCAAATATTGAATACATTTTTTTTCTTTATGAAGGACATTAACAATAAATGAGTTTGAGAAAGAGCTAATCCTCTGTTAGTAACCTACTGTTCTTACTCATTTTAGTTATTAATAAAAAAGTATTGGAGCAAACTGCATAAAAATCTATTTAAATTACTTACAAATGTTTAGTTAACTTCCTTGGATTTAATAAATCTGTGGACATGATCGCATGAATGTGAATTCCTTTTCTCTCGTCTTTGTACTTTACTCTCTCCAGCACAAAGACGACCTATGCACATAAACACAGGTGCCCTTTGACCCCCAGGTCATTTTTTGGGGTTGAATAGAGCAGTGAGGGTCAGCAGCTAGAATGGAAAACGAGTGATTATCACTGTATGCAGGGCCATACATTACCCGGCGTGAGGAGGGGAGGGCGACAGCTTCAGTGTGCTAAGTCACCGCATAGACTGAAAGCCAAAAGAGTGAGCGAGAATGCTGTTAATTATTTTAATGTCTTGTGGTAATTACTTTGAAGCAGCTTCCTCTAACTGACCCGCCATATTCGGGCAACTCAAAACAGCTGGAAATGTAAGCATTTTATTGTTGTAGTTTTAGGAACATTTTAAATACGTTTTTTTAATTTTTTTTTAATTTTTTTTTTAAAGCAGTGAGTTGTAATCACCTTGTGTTTTGCATTACCTCACTGCAACAGCTAGTACATATACTTGGAGTGGATGGTTGATCAGAATTGAGGCTGTTATTCAGGCTCCGTCTGCTACCACATAAGTTCTCAATACTGTGTTTAGAAGGGAATTCCACAAGGATTCAGCCAGTATAAATAACAGTGGTTGCATTTTGGCAGAATATGCAGCAACAAACTTGAAAAATCAATGTTAAGAATTTAATAATGAAAAATAGTGCATTTCAAATGAGAACTGCATGTTTCACTCTTTGCTTTGAGGTTTTCCTGTTTGCCTTTTCAAACCAAGAGTTTGTCTTCTATTTTTTTTATAGATCTAAATGTATTTTTTGCTAAATGTATTTTGTTTTGAGCCGTGAAACCAGCATTCAGTTGTTCCCACCCCACCCTTTTTTTTTTTTCCTAGATATTGTGCTTGAATGCTAACACACCCAAACATCTAGCGCAACTTGTGATGATCTTATAGCACTTTGTCATGCTGACGTGTTTAATAAATACTGTCTACTGCCTGCTAATAGCATGTCATTTCAGAGTGGGATTGGGGTGTTTTACCGTCGGACCGCCTTTGATTTGCTTATACGCGTACACCACGTTTGTTCCCACTAGCAAAAAAACATATATAACCTTTTATTACTTAGTTGTAAAAGCTCTTTGCAATAACAGTCGTAGTCAGTTTATGTCTAAATTACCTGTGATGCATGCTGACATGCTTTGTCTGTGACCTGTCACTGTCAGTCTGTTCTAGGGGCAGAGGGCCTGTCTCTAGCTTTCCGACACATTGTGAGCTCCCTGCTCTGGTACTGTACCCAGCAGTCATCTGAAGAGCTGCTGCACGAAGTCATCATTTGTGTAGGATACTTCACTGTTAACCACCCTGACAACCAGGTAAACCAGCTTGATCCTGAGGTACACTCGCACCATATTGCCATTGTACCTGGCAAAGAACTTAATATCAAAAATATATATATTTATATCATGAAAAGGGGGCAGTAACTTTTGTTGTTTTTATTTAACATCTAGTGTGTACAATTAAAAAATAAAGCATTTAAGAAAACACTAAAATTTGTATGTCCTTCAGAAGGATGTAAGTTATTATTTTTCTTTTTGGATTATGAGTTAATCTGCATATGATTACTCAGTTAATTTTTTACCAACGAAACCAGACTTAACATGTTCAGATTGCTTTTTGTATCTAATCAAAATTAAATTAATAAAAAGCTTTAAATCTTTATTATTATGTTTAAATCTGGAGTCTGTTAATATTTGGCTTTTTTCCATTTAAATTTAAAATTTGGGTAGCCGTCATTTCAGCTCTACTTAATGCTGTTGATCATTTGCAAAACTTGCAACAGAGTTTCTGTCTTTTGTCAGCTAATTAAATGTTTCAGCACTTGTTACATTTATTGCTCCCATTTGTTCAAAGTTATCAGTTGAGTTCAGAAAGCCCAGTGATGTCATCTCACTGCTGTTCTTCTCATCTATTATTTGTCCGGGGGGGGGGTAGTTTTGTAATTGTAACAAAAAGCACCTGTTTAAAGATTCATGCCTAGGCACCTTCCTGCCTTTGGTCCGTGTGTCATCTATTGTACCACAGAGCGACCTATTGTTCGCTCCTTTTAAAAATGGGCAGTGTGCTGGTCCTGGTGTTACAACTACTTAGGGGGCTAAATGGAAGTGAGCAGGATGCAATGGCGTAGACCTGGCTGCTGTGTAATTGGCTGTCATGCATGGCCCGTCTACCGGGCCGCTGTTTAGTCGTGCTACAGTTGGCTGGGCTTTAAGCTAAGCCTCTCTCACATATTCAGCAGCCACTGCTTCAGTCTCAGATTTGTCTTTTACACCCACACTGTTGCAGTCGACCCCTATCACAACAATTTATGGGCTGGTTACAGATTTTAATGTGACTTTCTTTTTCTTTTTTTAACTTCTAATTAAAGGTGCCTCCAGTGTCTGTGCTACTTTGCTTTTGCTCTCTGCTGCTATCCAAACTAATTATTCTGATGTACACAATTAGCATATGCTGGACATTATAGTTTCAATTTCCATTCTATATTGACTAATTGAATAAGGACGATTAAATTAAGCATTTGACAGACTGTTCATCTTTGCACGCCCACAGTGATGACAACAAAGCAGATGTAATCCCATATTTTATAAAAACATTTGCATGTTGCTAATTTGATGCAAAATCTGTAATTCCTTCAGAACCTGGATGTTGCCAATAAGAATGTTTTGAGAGAGCCTGCCAAATACTTGCCTTACATTTGAATCTTTTAAAATAAAAAACAAAAAAAAAAACACTTGTGTATAGATTGTCAGGAAACAAGATCCCACACAACCTTCACACAGAGTTGATCTTTGCCAGTGGTCCAGTTCCTGGAATGCGTCCATTCAGTTCTGCACCAAGATGGATGGCGTTAAGGAGAATATTTAGAGCAGCTTGAGCTTTTCTCAAGCTAATGTAAGCACTGGCAGAACACAAAAGCAGCCCGACCCAAGGCCTGTGCGGTCACAGAGACTGCTGATTCACTGTCAGCACACCGGCTTTTGTTTATATATATGCTCTAGAAATAAAGCTGCTCATAAAAACCAGAACTTTGAAGCGGCCCTTTACATAGTGATATATTCCCTCTGGTCTGGGGGGCATGAATAATTCACCTTGTCACACAGAAAGCCATTGGAAGAGTGACATATGTAGGATTGTGTGTTTTTATAAGTGTGTCCCTGCTTACAGGGGCCACTGAGTCATGTAGCCATGTGTTTCATTGTCTACTGCTTGTGTCTGTAACGACTTTTTGACACAAAAAAAGAACAAGTGAACTCTGTTTTGTAACTGTACTTTCTTTTCCCCCAGAGAGAGATGCACTGTTAATCTCCTTGTCTTTAATACATTAATCCACAGTGATGATGTTGGAACTTAAGCTGACGGGTGGTAATTATAAACTGGTGACATGTTAACCCACCTGACTCCTGCTTGCCTTTTAGAAAGATAAATGCAATTTTAGAGTGTGGAAATCTTAAGAATACAGCACATGGAAAATAGCCTCACACAAGCAAGCAAAGTAAGCCGCACACAAGTATTCTCATAACACACACACAGCAAGTCTAATTTTAAGTACTGTATGGTTATTTCACTGTACAGGCATCTGAGAGTGACTTGCTCCTCTGTGCTTATATTTAATCAACTGTTGTGTTTGTACCAGTAACCATTACATGAGCTACGGATCATCTCTAGATTGAAATTCTCACGCACGTTTCCCGAGCTCATCATTATCTGTTGGGTCAGTCCTCTTCTTCCCATTCTCTTTGAGGGCGTTTCCTCTGCCCCGCAGGCCCAAACCAAGCTATAGGCCTGTAATTCCTCTTAACCTGATGTTGAAACTCTTCCTTCAGCAGTCCATTACTGCCAAGACAACCAAGCCTTTACTGCCTGCAGGGTAAGTGCAGCTCGTGCAGACCATGGGGAGCCAGCAGCGGGAAATGCACACTCTGTATCACCCAGCAGAGTAAACAGAGGCAGAGAAACACAGACATGCACACACTCCACTAACTGGCAGAAGAGTGCCCGATTGTTAGCTCAGTAGATGATTTACACCCACCTCTGAGGGTGAAACACGGGTCCAACTGATTTTTAAATGAAGCTGAGGACATTTTTATTCCTGCAGACCTTTCAGTGAGCAGTTTCCATTTGTCTGTAACACTGTTGTCAGGCTAGTTTCAGTGTAGAGTTATCATTGGTTAGATCTGGCAAGGGATGACAGCGGCAGCTCTTAATAAAGAGTTATTAAGCTTTATTGTGCAAACAGTGAGATTGTTTTTGAAAGGACTGACCGTTACCTTAAACGTCAAGTTGGAGTGTCTTTGTCAATGTCTGCGGCTAGCGTCCAGTTGTCCAAAGGAAGTTTACACAGCATCCTGCGCACGTCCCAATAAACCATTGTAACTGTTGTAAAAAAGCACTAAACACTTATTTGAGAAACTTTGCTTTATGCGGTCTGTTGTGCTGCTTGTCTTATCAGTCAAAGAGTTCCACTGAATCTGGTTTATATTGTGGCTTTAAGTGTCAGATATATAACCCCGCTCTGTTTCCTCCTGAGGTGTTTGGGCTGTCCAGACACAGCAATGAATGGAAATACCTCTATGCATCAGCAATTGGGACATTACAAATTTAATCAATTAGAAATAAATGCCACCACATGTTGCATACTCATCCATAGAGGCTATTTGTTACTTGAGAATTGTGCTTTATTGTGAGGCTGGTTTTTTTTTTTGTTTGTTTGTTTTTCCTTCTCTGCTTTAACTCTGGTTTCAGCTTTGACGCTGCCTTTTTCCCAGGAATTTGTTTTGTTTCAGAACATTAACTTTACACACTCTTTGTTGTCACTGTAAACAGTGAGGAAGTTATGTAATGGGAGTGTCATAAAAAGTTTTAAAAAAAAAAAAAGGGTCATGTCTCTGAACTTAAAGAACAGAGCAGCCAAGACGCTTGACTTTTTTACAGGGCCTGCGTTATACGTGGACCAGACGCACGGATTCACATGCTTGTTAGTTTTATGACGTCGAGCTCTGCCCTGCAGATACTTCAGCTATGCTGGGAGAAGCAGTGCTACAGCATAATCTTTAGCTGGAAGCCATTTCAGACTCTGGTGCTGCGCTTCACCTGGTAGAGGTGTGGAAAGTTGGCAGGCGACTCTGTTTTTACATCCAGACTCTTGCTGCCACCAGGCTGTTTTATGCCTTTCTGCGTCAGGCACTTGAAGGTGGACAATTTGTTTAGGCAGCTGAAGATGGAATTGTGCATAGTGCAGGATTATGAGATCCCTGGGTGATTTGTGGGTTGGATCACCTTAGAGCTCCAACTCAAACATCCAGTACTTGCTGTGGTGTTAAATTATGATACCCCAACATGAATGCTCTGCATTAATATACAAGAATGAAGAGATACTTTAGCTTTTGCATAATCATAGTTTTGGCTTTCAGATATATTCGACTGCGTAAATTTACATGCCCTCATTTCCAGTTTTATCTTAGGGCAGCATGGCAACAGGGAAGATAAAATATGATGATTTAGGCATTAATGGAAAAAGTAGCAAGAAAATGCAAAATCTACATTCTGTGAAAATAAGCAGCCATACGTGTAAAACCAACCACAGCCTGCCTTTTTAAATTCCTCAAAAAAAATGAATAAATAAAATAAAATACTGTGAGACTGAAAAGTGTTGTGCATGCTGGGAAAATGTTTTCAGCAATATAGTAATACACACCAGGGCACAAATGATTTGCATGCTCTCTTAGTACTTACATTTCAAGTTGACAAATTCACTGCTTCTGCCCTTTTCAAGGACTTGTATTACCTTAAAGTTCAGACTGTCCATATGGATTCTTTAAACAAATGATGATGGGAAATGACACTGTTTTGTGTCCCCTTGAACTCCGCTCTAGAGGCCAGCTCTGAGAACCTTCACCTTGAACAGATAAAAGCAATGAATTATCGCTTTGTTTATCCTGCTGCTCGAACTCAAAGTGCAATATCAAAGGCGAAACCAATGGAAGAGTATTACAGAGTATTTTTAAAATCTTGTAAATCTTGTGAATTTATGTCACTGTGACTTGTGGAGCTCTCCTTGCCCTTCTGGTTTCCATTGGTGTGGAGTCTGTACCTGTAAAGCAGCGTGGCATGTTTTTCAGCCAGGATTTAACATGTTGACCTCCCGGCTCTTGGCCGTGTGCTGATGGTCCTCTCGAGCTAAGGGGCAATGACCAGAGCATTAGGCGGAGACCCCTCTCTTTGCAGCAGCCACCTTTCAAATCAAATGAGGCTGCGAGTGATTTGGTTTTAATACTGGTGGTCCGGATGTAAGATTGACGGGCTGTGATGAAGAGCAGGATGTTGGCGGGGTGAAAATGCCATTAATGGTATTGCTCATTTCTTAAAGTGGGGGTGGCTACGCTGTTGGTAGAGGTTTGCTCACCCAGCCTTTCACGTGCAACCCCACCCCTTCATACCCCTGTTGCCCTGTTTATGCCCTCTCAACCTGAGCTTCACTCCTTCACTGATTCACTCCTGCTTTCGTGTTGCTGAAAGACCTTAACACAAAACTAGAAAGTGAAGTTTTAGCCACTAATGACGGCATCAGCTCACATTTCTCATTTTCCCTGTTGCATGTTCCAGTAGCTCTGCTATAACCGTTTTGCAACAAAATATCCCATCATTGTGTTTTATAGCCTGTGATTGTGTCATGGGAGGCTATGCCCCCCAGGTCTCCTCCTAATGGCTGTTGGTGTGTTGTTTTTAGTGGCAGATTTACATGTGGGAGGGGTACAGGGCGCTGATTTACAACCAGCAGTGCCACTGACTGGCTCGGTGACTGACTATCCCCGCTCCCTGTGTGTTCCAGGTGATAGTGCAGTCTGGCCGCCAGCCCAGCGTATTGCAGAAACTGTGTCAGCTGCCCTTCCAGTACTTTAGCCACCCACGCCTCATCAGAGTACTCTTTCCCTCGCTCATTTCGGCCTGCTACAACAACCCTGAGAACAAGGTCATCCTGCAGCAGGAGATGAGCTGTGTGCTGCTGGCCAGATTCATTCAGGTAAATATAGAAACATGGTCATACCTATACTGTGCATTATAGAACAATTATTTTTGCCAAGACCAAAAAGCATGTAGGTGTATGTGTGTGTGTGTGTTATATATTTTATATATATATATATATATATATATATCTGACATATTTGTGCAAATTCCTCTTAAGCATCTGTGTTTGTATAAAAAAAAATATAAATATATATTCCAAGATGTAACACACATTCCTGATACACTTGCAGGCTTAATGGCCAAACCCTGCATGAGTGATATGTTCTTCAAACTATGTTGAATGTTAAAAAAACACACACAAAAATTGAAGCCCTGTTTTATATCTGCATCTGTTTTGATTTCTTGCAAATGAGAAATTTGAACAAATGTGGAAAAAATATATTCTAAATATATATTCCTAGACACACTAATAATCAAAAATGTTTGATTTTATTAGTCCAGTCTTCTAAATAAAATATCCACACTGAGTTAATTTCACTTGCACCATATGGAAGCCTCTGTGCATCACCTGATTGACGACCGCTCACCCAGGCCCCGGCGAATCAGTAACAGGCTGGGCTTTACAAAGATAAATGGTTTCCTTCACACTGGATTTACCTGCCACTGGTTCAACTCCCAGTAAACAGCTTGTCTCCTTCATCTTCCTCCCTGACAACAAGCCCCTCACCACCCTGCAAGCTCCACTGTTTAGACACAGATTAGCTTCCATTCAAAGGGAGACAAGCTATTGTCATGTCTTTCAAACAAAGCAATAACGCATGGCGTCTCGCCCCACTGCCCTCGTCTCTGTGTTAACCTCAGGAACATTCCTCCAGGTGGTACAATTTAATCCAGTGTGGTTTAGTTTGCTGAGTAAATCCCAATGAGATTTCTGAATATGTTGTCTTTTTGGCTGGAAGCTTAGCGATTTTAATTCATTCAGATATTACTGGTGTTACGTAATCTGCAGTGCACTGTATGATGATACTAAAGCTTATTAATTCTTTTAGGACTGTGCTGCAGATGAGAAGGATTCAGACAATAAACCAAGTAAAACGGGTGAGTTATTTTGTTAAGTTTATTAAATGAAAACTATAAACTTAATATTAGTTGTGTAGAAATATTTTAATTTGAAGGGGTGGTTTAAAATGATTGCCTCATAATTCTGTGATTATTTTGGTCTGTTTTTATTATATACTTTTTAAAGGATTTTTTTTTTTTTAAAAAACACGTTTATCTTCATAAAGAATTTTACCACCCGCTTTTTGTGAACTTCTGCTCTGGGTTTTAAAAGGTTTATGGATTTCTGCTGGAGAGCTGATATAATATAGCTGTTCTTTTCTGTGTGTACAGTTTCTCAGCCACTGGATTACTGTGAACTGCCCAACCGCTTTCCGAGAGATCAGTGGGATTCAGCCCTGAGGTTTTTCCTCACAAAGCAGGAGGACTGATGGAGTTGCAGACCTAATGACAAAGCACTGTATAATCATTAAAAAAAAAAAAAGACACTAACATGTGGAGATGTTTTCAGATTTTTGTTTGGGGTTTTATTTTTTTGCACATGAATAAATGATATGCTCTTCAAACGTTGTCACATATTTTTAAGAAAGCCTTGTTGTATATTCGTGCATCTGTTTTGATTTCTTGAAAATCATTTTGATGCCTAAGAGGAATTTGCACAAAATGTCTTATTTCAGTGAGAACATGCACACAATTACTTAATTTAATGTCTAAATAAGCCATTTACTTCTGTTTGTTTTTTTTGTAAATAGTAATGCGTACATTCTGAAAGCAGTGACTATCTAAACGTGAAGTATTTACTTATACTGTAATATATAATTTGCCAAATGTTTTCTTCTATACTGTGTGTTATTTGGTTGAATGTGAATTACCAGAAATGTTCTCTAGTCTACATAATGCCAGTTAAAATACCTTTGCCTTGATTTCTGATATGCGTTAAGAGTTATATTTTTCAAGTTCACATTTTTTTTCTGTCTGTTCACTCTTTGTTAGGAGGCATTTTCAAATTAATATAATTTATTGAGTTTGTAATCTAAAATAAAAAATATATGATTATGTCTTGTCATTCTCCCCCTTTTTTTCCCCTTTCCTGTGCAGAATGAGCAAATTGTTAAATTTCATTTAAGCTCCATGATGTCCACTCTAATTTGGCTTTGTAATGAGTTGGATAATGAAGATATGCAATGTATTTTATGATCACATTGCATATTGTATTACTGAAAAAACATTAATATATATATATATATATATATATATATATATATATATATATAATCTGGTTTAGATGTATAAGAGTTTTGTTATTGTTTTAGCTGCTTCTAGCTTACCCCATTTCAATTTGGGAGCAGTGTTGATATTGAGATTTTGAGGTGTGTTTCAAATGTAATGTCCCGATCAGTCATAAATCATCATTTTTAAAATTCTGGGCTTGTATACTCATCATTGCAGAGCCCATATCGTTAACGTTTAAATTATTATTAAATAAATTACCACTGCTGTGTCTGCTTTGCCACGTTTATCAGCATGTCTTAATGTCTTTACAGGATTTTTAATTTCAATCAGACCCCGTTTCCTTCACTAATAAACGACCGATCCTCCCCAACAAATTGTTGGGGAATTATATGTCAGTCGCGGGTTGACCTGCCTGCTCTCTTGTCCAGCGGCTATTTGTCGCTCAGGATTCCTACTGGAATGAAAATAAACTCGAGACACGCTAGGATACGTCCGCAGGCTGAGAGTCCCCTCAGCGCTGCGCGTTTTGTTGTGGGTCCATTCACCGTATCCTTTGCAGGTGATGCCAGATGTAGATAAGGGGTCGCCTAAGCATGTCGTCTTGTCTAGACTCGTGGGCTAACCATGGGCCTTAGATGGTTGTAACACTTATCTTTTTTTCCCCTTTTTTTTTAAAGGCCGATTTTTATCGTTTTATCACCATTACTGGAACACAACATTACAAATAATTTGCCATAAAAACTGCCCCAGGCTAAAGGGGAGTATAATAATACTCATACAGCGAGTGTAAACATTCAAAGCCATAAAAACACATCAGGACAAATTAAAAAAGCCGCAGCCTTTTGTGCCTGACTCGGTGAACCGTAATACACATGCCAAATACTTTATAATATATTGTCGGCCATCATTCACTGATCCATTTGGCGCGGAAATGCAGCGGGCCTAAATATAAACAGATTCAGGTTTACAGGCTCCTGCCTCAGAGTGTCGGCGCTTGCAGCTATAGCAGCCCGAACACTGAACATTGAATTGGCTGAAGGAGTGCACGTTTTGCATGAGTTTTTGCTGAATGTTTCTAAACTGGTGAGCTTCCACAGATCAATCAAAGTCGTGCTCTATAAGCAGCAGATGCGCCTGTCATTTCCCATAAAACTGATTTATTTTTACTGACCATAATTAAAATCCTCGTGAAGGTTTATTGAACAAATGGATTTTGCATGCAATAATCAATCGTTTTATTGTTAAGTCCAGCCATGTCTGTCTTCATAATAAATAATAATAACTTATTTTCTGGAGAAGCCGCGAGCAGCGCGCATCTCTCTCATATCTGTTTCAATAATTTACAGGAGTCAATAGTGAAACTTAGAAATCATGCACAACTTGTATTCCCCCCCCCTTTAAATCATACTGTAAGCATTAACGTTCAGACGTCCAGAGCAGGCTCCCGCGTTTAAATCCCACCATATATTCCCGTTGTGTTCAGTTCAGGTGTTGGCATCGTGGAGGCAAGGCGTCCCCATAGCTCGAAACCCAGAATGTCCATCAATAACTGTGCGTCCTGCCGAAGTGTCAGGGGCAGGAGAGTGAGATAAAGTATCTAGATGTACAAGGAACAGTCAGACCTCAAATCCTCCAACTGGGACTTGAATGATATGATCCTCCAGCAAAATCCATCCTGGTTCCCATATTCGTTCTTCATTGAATGTCACTGGGGGTCTTTGCGCATTCCTTGACGCGGGTGAGAGCTCTGTGCCTCCAGCTGATCCCGGTTCCTCCTCACGTGTCCACGGGACTCGGCACCATACTGTTCGGAGTGTCCGGCAACTGAGACGACAGAGAGGTCACATCACTACCCGAGGAGTTCCCCAGAGAGCCCGCCTCAGAGAAAGACACCTGCCGGGGAGGAGCAGGGAAATATGATAAATGTTTTTAACAAGACCATGTTAGGGAGACTTCAACATGTGTGAATGTAGCTTTCAAATACATGTAGAGAATTTTTTTCTTTTGTTTTCTTTAAAATTTATCATTTAAAACCGAGGCCTAGAACTCATTCCTCCATCAATCTCACGAAATCCCATGACTGATATGATGACCAGCATATCAAGTGACTAACGTGGGGCCTACTAGTGTTGAGGATGGGACACAAAACCTGCACTTTCGGCTTAAATGTTGCGAATCAGATGAATAAAGTCGATTAAACAGTGAATTTTAAAAGTCTTTCTCCCTCTCCGCGCACATACATGTAAGAAACAGCCTTAATGTTATTTCAGTGTTTTAATATCATTTATGACATGCAATCCCACCAGTTGTTGGAAAGCCGGCTGGTCAAGATCAGTCTGTAGGGCGAAGTCGCTGAGGGTTTTCCACGGAGGCTGGTAGGATTCGCACCTCCACAGGATTCCCCTGCACGGTGTTATCGTGCCGGATAGGACTGCCTGCCACCAGAGGTGTGCCTGTCAGGCCCTGCAGATTCTACAGGAGGGATTAAAAACTCAGTTCATTCAAATATGCGTCAGCCAGCAAATGGATAAAGCGAGGATAAAAGACAGTGCGCTGATAAACAAATGAACCCTTAATGAACTCCTAATGTTTTTGCATTATTGGTTTATTTGCCTTGTGGTGTTTTGCATTATTATGTAATGTTTCCTTGGGTGTGTGGCAGGAAGAATGGCTGATACCGCACCCAAATAAATAAATAGTTTTTTAAAAAATGTTATAGAAATGAATAAAATACAACCTATCCCAACACATTTTGATAACAAACTAAAATTTTAGGAAATAACCACTTTGTTATTATTTTGTTATGTATTTATCCATTACAAAGGTAAATTGTTAAAGAAAAGAAAATGCGTAATAACATTATTAAGCTGCTGGAGCCATTTCCGCGCTACAAAGTATATATATATATATATATATATATATATATATATATATATATATATATATATATATATATATATATATATATATATATATATATATATATATATATATATATATATATATATATATGTCCATCAATATTTATGTAATTTTTATTCAGTTGTTTAATTTACAATGATACTCTGATTTGTCACTGAAATTTAAGATACGAACAAAAAAAGCCGTTTTAAAGTCTCAGATAGCTTTCTCTAACATGTGATTTAATTTGTGATTTTTTCCCCCTTTTGTTATTGTTTTAGTAGCATTTCTATTTATTTATTATTTTTATCCATGAGCATTTGGTCTGCCTTGTCATTTTGTCGCTGGGGTTCAATTGCCCTATTTTATATGAAAAATGCCATGGTGAGCTACTGCACAGTGGTAACAAAACACGTGTGTTGGCAGGTGTTGCAAATGTTGAAGCGCTGGATTTGCGTAACTGGAAATATTTTTTCCGGTGAACTTGTTTACTCACGGTCTTGTCGCTGTGTTGCTGCTGCTGAAGCTGTTTCATCAGGATGGACTTCTTCTTGTCTTTGCAGCGCTTGTTCTGAAACCAGACACGGATCACCCTCGGGCTCAGGCCGGTCATCTCCACCAGCTGCTCCTTCATCAGAGCGTCCGGTCTCGGGTTGGCATTGTAGCAGGTCCGCAGTGTGTGGAGCTGCTTCTCGTTGAGCACCGTCCGCACTCTGGTGGTCTTCTCGGACTGCTTGTGGACATGGTTCCTGTGATGTGGAGGGTGCCGGACCGAAACTGGGTCTAAGGAGACGAAAAATGTAAGCGCTAAGTTAAATAACTGAATGAATTCCTTAAGAGGAAAACTAAACAAGCCTTTCAAAAACAAATATCTCATGGCTGATTACAATTCTCACCATCTACAGTCAATGAAATTACACTAACGCCATCAACACAACCAATGTAAATGTGTAGGCCTATTATAAAATCAAATACTGAATTATAAATCTTTGATTCAGTTGTGCCAAAAATTATTTTAGTATATATACACAAACAGGGTAATATATGACCTAATAATAATAATAATAATAATAATAGTAATAATGGCCTCAGTATAGACCTTCCCCCCCAGTATGTGAATAATAATCCAGCTGGTACCTGAAATGTGTAGCGGTCTGGTGTGAATGTTCCCCGGGCTCAGCGGGCTTCCTGCAGAGGCCCGCTCCATCATCAAGCCGTGGTCCGCCCGGCACAGCAGCTCGTCGTCCCGTAGGGAGAACTCGTCTCCCGGCAGGAGGTGTCGGCTGCACACCGAGCATCGAAAACATTCCATGTGATACACATTGTCCCGGGCTCTCATCACCAGGTCGCTGCTACAGAAGCCCATGTTACACTTTGCACATTTGATGCCAAATAACCTGCAGAGGATCACGGAGATTCGTTGGTCCCATGCATTATTTTATTTTATTTATTTCGACTTAAACAAATCTGATGCTGATCTCACTCCATGATCCCACCAAAACAAGCACAAATACTTAATTCGTTTAATAATCGCAGGGGAAATAATTTTTAGCCCTGTCTGTAACTCAAATCTGACTGTCTGCACTTTAATTACCGTGCGCGTTTGCAATATAGCCCATTATTATGGGGATATCATTTTTACCTCGTTTACCTCGCTATTTTCGTTCAATCTGTATTTTTCAGAACTTCTAAATAAAATTTTGAAAATCAAAAATCCTGAAAACTCTGCTGAGCTACTACCTTGCATAATCTCTTTTACAGTAAGTCTTTCCGTCTCTGACGAAGCAAGTGCAGGTCTCGTCCAGATGCTGGTTGCACTCTGCACACTTGAGGCAGGCTGCGTGCCACTCCAGGTCCGGGGACACTCTCAGGATGTACTGGTCGTGTATCTGACTTCCACAGCCCACACACATTGCGATTCCCGACTTCTCTGTTAAGTGGGAATACGATAATGCAAGATCGTATGTGCTACTTTTAATCCCCACGACATCCCTTTAAACCCACGCACAGCTTAAAGGAGAGAAACTGTTGCGTACATATCACAACAAGCTTGCAGGTCCATTCTAAGAATATTGCTGAATTATTATAATTAGGCCGCAGGAGCTAAAAATATCCCCAAGCATAACGACATGGGTTTAAAGACATGAACACTCCACACACACACACACGTCTTACACAGCCAAGTTATGTTAAAGGTGTTGCACGAATAGGCTTTGTGGAAGGCTCTCTTGCAAATTTTCGGGATTTCTGCAAGCCTTGAAAATTAATCATCAAATCCAGGCGTCTAAACACCACCAATGACATAAAAGTCCAAAATGAGAGCCACAGAAATAGAAGGGGAAGTAGAAAGAATTATCTTACTTTTTGAATGATCCCCCATATCATCCAAGAAAGAAGTGTTGAGCAGGATATCCACCATACAGGAAAAATAGCCGAGTGCAAGCCGACAGACTGAGGAAGAAGAGGAGAAGAGGGGCAGAGGAGACCGTCCCGTCCCGGGCTGAATGATAAACTTGTATTCCTCCTCCGAGAGGTGGAGAGAAAACAAAGATCATCGACCAGTGACGTCTGCAAACCTGGACCTCTGTGGGTCCGGGGAGAGGGTGCCATGCAAATCTCCTCCAGGACCCCTGCTCTTTCTGTTCTAATGGCTTCTTGGGCTGGTTTTGTGTGCATGAGCGTGTGTGTGTGTGTGAGTGAGTGAGTGTGTGTGTGTGTGTGTGTGTGTATGTGTGTGTGTGACTTTTCATTTTCATTTTCAAGTAAGTTTGACTTAGATGCATGATGCAGTTGTTTAGTATCCCTTTCCCTTAAAATGCGCACACAGGCCTTTGTCTTTATATCCTGCACTCCTATGAAATTTAATTTTTACTTCTGCTGAGATTTTTTTCTATTAAAGCAGGCATGATATCTTTAACGTGATAGGCTATTAATCTAAGGTGTAATGAAAAGCCTTAAAGCTATTTCTTGATAGTCTTCGTATTCTTATTGTTTGGTTAAATTTTAGTTGTTTTTGTAAATACCACAGTAATTTTTTTCTCGTCTTCAATGGCTGTCAAAGTTAACTAATATTCACACCAACAGAGAGCCCTCTGCTGGACGAAATGTATATCAGTTGAACATCAATCAGCTGCAGAACTGAAAAATAAATCTTGTTCATTGCTGTGAACTTCTTTGCACTTGAAGTTTTTGCTCGAGTGGAAACGAAGTCCCATAATAGCAACCTGTAAGGTTTCCTTTATAAATAACCTCAGGTAAATGAAGGTTATTCACATCTACAGATTTTTTTCCCTCTTTTCATGTCCCTCTGGGACGCCTCTCTGACTTTCCCCCATGCATCCCTCCATCCTAATCAAAAACAGAGATTGCCTTATGCTTGCTGTTAAAGGAATAAAAAAAGGTGGGTGGAGGGGGTAATTTTTTATGTCGATCAGCTGCAATATCAAAACCAACAGAAAATAATGTTGAGGTCAACCCTTGGACTGTCAAAACAGCTCTAAGCCTTGAGGTATTTACAGAAAGAGACCCCTAGGGATGTCTTGTATTGTCTGGCACATAAAGTGAATCCTCAGTTCAGCGTGTGGCCTCCTTGGGTTGGACCTGTTACATTCCTGATTGGGCTGGGATCAGGGGCTTTCCCAGAATTTTATCAATGGACTGGCACAGGAAGAAAGAAACAAGAACAAGGAAGGGGGTGCACAGGAAATCAGAATATTGGACACGATTTTGAGGCTCATGTGGTGTCCTGTGTCTTATAGATTTATTATGTTGAAAGTTTTGCTACACGAGAGTCCAAACATAACTTTTTGTTGGACAATTGTTTTGCAAAATGAAAAAAATGAAAAAGCAAGTTTTTACTGAAGTAAAAGTTATAATCCTACTTAGGTACCTTAAAAGTGCACAAGCTGTATTATCAACATCTATTTAAAGTATCTAAAGTAAACATACAGTACTCATTATGCATAATGAGCCAAATCACAGTCAAAAGTGAACTTTAATGTCATGTACCCATGTGCACTGTGGAAAAAAAAAGACATACAGAACAGGTCATGTACAAAACACAAATATAAAAAATACACATAAGTGCAATGTGCAATATGGACTTTACAAAAGTACTTGAGTAAATGTACTAAGTTACATTTCTTCTGATCCTAGTAGTGGTCTCATCCAGTGATATTGGGCATTGTAAGATTAACAGTATTATAGTCTAAGGGCATTGGTTGCCACACCCCTGGCTGGAATATGGGGATTTCTTTGGCCAGGTCACTGCCTTGGGCTTTCTAATGTCCCTGGAGCTTTTCCTCAGGATGCTGGAGAAGACCGCTGCCATCAGGGAGTGACATTGCCATGAAGAGCATGCTTGGTTGGCGGCAGTGTTTAGGTTGATGATAAATGTCATCTGTAACATTTGCCCAAATGTCAGGATCCAGTGTATTCCAGCAGAGGGGTGCACTGTAAGAAATTATGATGTTTAGTTCCAAGTAGTTTAAATGTGTTTATTTGATGTTAAAAAAAAAAGTGAGTACAGGAAAGCTTTCATTCAGATTTTCATTTCTCAAACTGTAAACAAAGAGGTTCAACTGATTCAAAGCATGAAATGTGAATATAGCTCTGCAATATTACACAATATTTAATCAAAATTTCTTTCTTTCATTTTGTTATAATGCATTTGACCTGCACAATACTTGGACAATGGCATTAATAAGTAAGTGTAATAAAGTGCAGGACGACTTACAATGCATGATGATCTTTTCAAAGCACACACACACACACACACACACACACACACACACACACACACACACACACACATCGAGTTCACCGCTTCTTGATGGGCGATATCTCGCGAGAAGTCCTCACTGACGTCAGATGACCTTTGGCATAGTTTTGTGTCTGCAGGACTGGAAGTGAGCAGCAGCCTTTCGGGGTCCAAGATGAACAGAGCGCTTAACAAAACAAATCTGAAACATTTGGTAAGACTAACACTGACACTAACTTATAGTACGACATTGCGTCGATTGGTCATATTCGTTTGTATCGGTAAACGCTGGTTTCTTTGCAGCAGCTTCTAGCTTTTGCTATCTGGCTTAGCTGTGCATTACCCAGGTCATTGTCGTTTCCAGACTGACTGGTTGGATAATGAATCAGCGCACGTGGCGGTATTAGTTAAATAAATGTGACTTTAAGTCTGCATACACACACCCGTTTGTGAGATAGGTTGAAAACGAGCTAACTGGTAAGCTAGTTGGTGTTAGTGTAGTTAGCCTGTCGCCTGTGAATCAGTTACGAAACTCACGCGCAGGTGTTACTAAAGACTCACAGTGAAAAGGACACCGTCTGGTGAGATGTGCAGCCGTGTTGAGAAAAAATTACCTTGTGAGATTTTGGTATTTTTGAGCTTTTCCTTGTTAATCCATTAATTTTTGTTTAAACGTCCCCTTCCCGCATTTATTTATATTTTTTCTTTTGGAAGCTGGATGGAACATGACTCAATATGATGGAAACAGCCCACATATTTCAGTCATGGGGATGAAGACATATATGGTCACTTTGACAGAACAGGGTTGTAAAATTATAATTTAGTCTCTGCCTTAATTACTTAGTATTTGGGTACGGAAAGGCTACTTAGAAAATTTTCATTGGTTTTATTCAATATGTAAAGCCTAACTAGCTTAAACGAGTTTTAAAGACCAGTGCGTGCCAGATTAAACCACCTCTCACTGTGAAACTACACAGATCCAGCCTACAATTTGTTATAAAGTAGGAATACCAATATTGATAAGATGCTTTTAGTATTTATCTTGCCTAAATATATTTTAAGGTATTGCACTTTTTTCATGTGTTATTTAATTTTTTTAATTAATAGCTGCATATGACCAAAAAATCCTAAAAAAAACCAAAAACTGCCAGAAACTTGAACTCAATTAATTTAATAAAGACAGAACACTTATAAGTAGGTTATTAAAGCTACAAACCTGCTCTTTAATTCAGGCAAAATAAAAAAAATGTGACTTTCCTGTATAACCATTGGTATTGCTCTGTCGTGCATATAATCCTTTTCACAGGAACAAAGATATTAAAAAATTTCGGTGGGAACTGCTGGTTGACTTGACATGGTCTGTCCTTTTTTTTTTTTTCTTGCTGATCTTTATCTGAATGACCTTTGTATCACGTGGCTGGCTAACCATATGAAGTCATGTCCAGATGAATCTGGCAGTATTCTGTTTTACTTTGAGATGCAGCTGTTTTAGAGGCTGCCCTGTAAATTGGTTGTCTTCTATCCTGACATTATGTGTGCACTTCCCTACAGTATTCATTTGTACGGATTATCTCAGACTGTCCATCAAAAAAGGAAAAAAAAAAAGCAAACCCATCTGACACAGTCATATATAATTTTGTTCAGAAATGATTGTGCAGTGCTAATGATTATGGATTCTGTGGTAAATAAATTTTAGATAGGAATATCTATCACTGTTTAAAATGAAAAAAACATTTGGTAATAGTATAGAAACATTCATATATTACAAAGTATGTATTTTATTTTTAACCTATTTAGCAAGCAGAACCAGCAAAACACTGATATATTATTCATTTTGACTGATGTGTTTTCAGACTGGTCTCCTCCAGAGGTTTCAAAGCACCTTGGTCATTGCAGAGCACAACAATGAAAAATTGACCCCTATTACACTCAATGCCATCACTGCTGCCAGTAAAGTAGGAGGAGAGGTGTCCTGTCTGGTTGCTGGAACAAACTGTGCAAAGGTAGGCAAAGTCTTTGAGGTGCAATGTGTATATAAATGAAATAACTAACATGTTATTTTGGAAATGCCATGCTGAATGGTGTGCTGCCATTACAGAGCACAGGTGATGTGAAGTTAGTGGCAGTGGAACTAATGACAAACTTGTCACAGTAATGTGGGTGCAATAAAAGTGGCAGATAACAGGGAATCTGTTGTGCTGATAACGTTACACATGATTACAGATTTAACTCCCTACATACACACATACAGGAGGACAGGGTTTACCCAGCGCTCCTCCAGGCTCTCAATAACTGATATTGGTTTGGTTTAATTTAAAAGTACAACCATGGAGCTCCGAGATGGAGAATAAGTGTGTGTGTGAGAGAGGTCCTTTATGGAACAACAAAGTGAAACGAAACACAGTGAAGCACAAAAAGCAGATATTGGTCATCAGTTATTGTTGGGGTGTTTGTGCTTCACTAGTGGAATAGCTAAGAATGTAGTGGTGTGTATTTAGCTGTACCTGTAACACCACGAGGAATCATTTAGCTTTTTACCAGGACACGTCCTTCAATGTACACGTTAAACAAATATATAGGACCGCTTTCTTGCAATTGCACAATATTTCTAAAATTAGAAACATCCTATCTCAGAGTGATGCTGAAAAACTAGTTCATGCATTTATTACTATCAGGATGTCCTAAAAGCTCCCTGAAAAGCCTTCAGTTGATCCAAAATGCTGTAGCTAGAGTACTGACAGGGACCAGAAAGAGAGAGCATATTTCTCCCACATTGGCTTCTCCTCATTGGCTCCCTGTTAAATCTAGAATAGAATTTAAAATCCTTCTCCTCACATACAAGGTCTCAAATAATTAGGCCCCATCTTATCTTAAAGACCTCATAGCACCTCATAGGCAGGTCAGACAGAAACAGGCCTAGGCCTAGACTGCTGGGGGGTTTCCCATAATGCACTGAGTATTTCTTCTTCACTCACTTCTTTTCACTCTCTGTGTTCATGCGCCACTCTGCATTTAATTATAATCTCTGTAATTCTCCCATGTGTGTCTTTTGTCCTGTCTCTCTCTCCCCTCACCCCTAACTGGTCACAGCAGATGGCTACCCCCTCCCTGAGCCTGGTTCTGCCAGAGGTTTCTTCCTGTTAAATTTTTCCTTCCCACTGTTGCCAAGTACTTGCTCATAGGGAGTCGTCTGATTGTTGGGGTTTTCTCAGTATTATTGTAGGGTCTTTATCTTACAATATAATGTGCCTTGAGGCAACTGTTGTGATTTGGCGCTATATAAATAAAAGTGAATTGAATTGTACACATGGAGATAAGAAAACGTTCGAGGCACCAAGAACGTTGGATGTCTTTTTCTGTGTTTTCAGGTTGCAGAGGAAATCAGTAAAGTGCAAGGTGTGAAGAAGGTCCTGGTGGCCCAACACGATTCATACAAAGGTGCCCTACCAGGTATGGTTGATGCTCTTTGTTTACTCACACAGCAACTATGTATTTGACTTGCCTTTTTGCCTTTCCTTTTAAATGTATAACCTACTCATATGGTTAAGATATCCAGAACAGGTATCACAACATTCATAGCTTAGCCTGCAAGCTGCCTGGTGTTTCTGCAGTCTGACTGTTTTTTTGTTTTTTTTATTAGAGGAGTTGACTCCACTTATCCTCCAGACACACAAGCAGTTCAACTTCACTCACATCTGTGCCGGTGCCTCTGCTTTTGGAAAGGTATGTCATGGAAAAGCCTGGTACTTGTTTAACTTGTATTTCTATCTTTTAATATGCATTTATTTTTCCAGTCATTAAATGAAATAAGATTCTCTTGTACATATTTAATTGAAATCAGAAGCTCTTGATATTTTGTGAAAATCTTGCTATGAACAAAACTCCAAGCAGCATCTCTATCAACCATTCTGAGGCCACCTTTGCTCTTTTGTAGAACCTGCTTCCCAGAGTGGCTGCAAAGTTGGACGTTGCCCCAGTTTCAGATATTATTGAGGTCAAATCTGCAGATACTTTTGTTAGGACCATCTATGCAGGTGAACCTTTGTCTAAGCACATCACAGTATAGAGATCTGGCATTCTCATTTTTGATTAGAAACTTTGTTGAATCGTTTTGGCTTTTATAATGTTACTCAGCCGTGGAAATTAAATGTTGGAATTAAACAGGAAATGCCCTCAGCACTGTGAAATGCAACGAGCCGATCAAGGTCTTCACTGTCAGAGGGACATGCTTTGAGGCAGCTCCAACAGAAGGAGGAAGTGCTGCATCAGAAGAAGGTGTAGTAGCTTACAGATTCATCCTGCGCTGTTTAAGTACATATTCAGAAACTAGGCGAAATTTTGGATGATGTTTAACAGCACCTTGTGTACTTTTTAAAAAAATCTTACTGGTCTTTTGTGATCATCTGATCTGCAGTGCCTACTTCTTCTCCTGTTGGAGTTTCTGAGTGGCTGAAACAGAATCTGACAAAAAGTGACCGTCCAGAGCTGACAAGTGCTAAAGTTGTGGTGTCAGGAGGTATGCTTGAACTGCCCAGCTGTCACAAAAAGAGAAAGTGGAAGCTTGCATTTGTCAAAATGGGGAAAATATTTGTTTATAAACCTGCTTTGTGTTTTTGTCAAAACATTGCTTAATTTTGTCTCTCTCTTTTTTTTTCTTTTTTTTCTTTCCTCAGGTAGGGGCTTGAAGAGTGGAGAGAACTTCAAGTTGCTGTATGACCTTGCAGACAAACTGAATGCTGCAGGTAGCCTATGATGGTAGAGTCTGGGTCATTTATCACCTGGAAGGGTGCTATCTCCCCTCTTCCCAATTTAATTGCACAATGTTCTTTTTCCAGTTGGTGCATCCAGAGCTGCAGTGGATGCTGGCTATGTCCCTAATGACATGCAGGTTGGACAGACTGGCAAAATTGTTGCACCAGTAAGTTAACAAACCAAAAACATTTTTCTTTTCTAACTGTTTTTGATTTGGTTATATTCAGAGTTGGGGTTTGAACTCAGGTGCAGAGTCAGTGTGTGCACTTGATTTTGACAGATGTCTGTTAGCCTTCACGTAGCAATTCAGTTATGATCACTGTGGCTGCTTTTCCTGTTCTTTTTTTTCCCCCCAAAAGGTTGATTTCCCAGTATGTGATTCTGTCAGGTTACCCCAACTGTGACTATCCACACATTAGAACTTACAAAATATACATGAAGGCACATTTAGGACCCTAAATGATCCATCCCAGCTGATCCATTAAAACAGAGTGCAGTTAATGTCTGGTCGGAGCACACCAGTCCAGACTGTCCAAATTAGATTTTCTAAATATTATGACAAGCGTGTGGAATTTGGCCTAGTTAATTAAATACAGTTTAAAATCTGGTTAGTTTTTTTTCACCGCACCAATCTAAGAATGTTTAGTGTATCAAGGAAAGGGTTACATTTTATTCATTCAGAGCATGTAAGATAATCTCTTCCATGCTGATTTAAAGCAAATGTTATCCTACAGTTGTCTGTAAACATCAGAGTTCAATGTTCTGATATTTTCCCTGTAATCAGAGTTCTGATATTAAACTATATCAGAGTTGTAGGGTACACAATAACAACTGGCAATCTTGGAGAGACATTATAAAACGTCCAGAGATTTGTATGTTTAACTTCATTTGTTTATTTAACTAATTTAAATCAGTCAGAGCTGTGTCAGAACAAGGTTCTGGATGACTGACACAAATGTCATTATTGTGTTAGGATGTTTTAGTTAAAGAAAAAAAATTCCATTTGGAATGACAAAATAATTGCACAAAAAGTGCACTATTTGCTTAGTGGACATAGAAACTGGTAGGAGGGAGTCTGTGAGATGCCGTCATGTTTACAGAATGATGCTCTGCTCCTCTGATAATTCCAAGTGCAACAATAACCCTGAACTAAAATATTCATATGGCTTCGCATTAAATTGGTAGGAAGAGCTTAATCTTCCATTGAGGCTTCAGGAGATGTAGGGGTGGCTGACCCTTTGCAGCCTCATGTAGTCATTACGCAGTCGGACACCATGGCTTATCCGATCAAAAAGCCCTGAGTTTAAAGTTCAGACTTTGAGCATTTAACTCTTGCCTGGCTGTGTGCTTTTCTTCATGTTTGTAGGAGTTGTACATTGCTGTTGGTATCTCGGGAGCGATCCAGCACCTGGCCGGAATGAAGGATAGCAAGGTAGTCACTGGAAGCTTGTGTGCTCCATTTTCTCATATATTCATATAAATATATATTTTTTCATGATTTTTTTTTCCTGTGCATTTTTTTTTCTCTTAAATTTGCTCTGTGGGAAACTGAGGGAAATATGACTATTTCCAAGGAAAGTTGGACTAAAATATGCCAACTACAATGGACAACAACTGGGTCTAAATCACATGGTGAGAAGTCAGTTGGAGGAATATAATTAGATATTTTATCACCCCTATCCAAAAACGCCACTTAGGTAGCAGAGACGCATGTTGGAGACAGTGTGAGACCAGGGGTCCAACCATTACCACATTTTTTGGGACTGTCAGGTTATAACCAGCTACTGGAAAGAGATATGTGAACATGTTAATAATATATTTGGAACTAAAATTCCCTTTAAATGTGAAACAATGTACTTGGGTGATGTACAATGGAGCAATGGAGATAAAAGACTACTGATTATGCTACTTGTTGCAAGTAAGAAAGCTATCACTAGAAAATGGTGGCAAGTGGAGCCCCCTACCATTGAAGACTGGATAAACATATTACATGATATATATGTCATGGAAAAGTTGTCTTTCTCCCTCAGGGTACAAAAAGACAGATTCTATGAAATCTGGACCAAGTGGACTGAGTACGTGAAACCCCTTTGGGCGGACTTCCTTTAAAAATAGTTCAGGACTCAAAACTTTGATTTGTGATAGATGGCATGCTTCCTTTGATTGTTGATTGATTTCTTTCACTGAAAACAAAAAAATTAATTAATTTAAAAAAAATTAACATCAAAGTTGCCTTAGTTCTTTGGTTACAGAAATTGTGGTAAAACTTGTTTACTCTGTACAGTTACCTGCTGACATAATATTGGCCTCTCCTTTGTTTAGTATTTAATTGTGTTTGTGTAGTTTATTAGAAATATTTTGCATTTCCTGCATAACTTAAACACATTTCTGTGGTATTCAAGTCTAAACTTCCATTTTTTAAAACCGTTTTATTTCTGTGTTCATTGTGAAAACAAAGGTAAAATCTAAAGGTAATGGAAAGGCAAAGGTAACATTTTAGGTGTTTGTCCTTTCAGACCATTGTTGCTATCAACAAGGACCCCGAGGCTCCCATTTTCCACGTGGCTGACTATGGCTTGGTAGCCGATCTTTTCAAGGTAAGCCTCTGGGATTGATATCGCTATAATAATGCCACTATGATCTCACATTAGGAAGCAACCAAGCAGTGCCTGGATTTACTTTGGATGTTTTGAGAGTCCTGAGTGATAGTCAGAATATAACATTTGCTCTCTCCTGGATAAATTTTGCATGATGCCTTATTCCACTTAATGGAAATGTGCAGCTGTTGAATTATTAAATCCTTGAATTAATCTGAGGTGAGTGCAAGCTGTAACTCTCTTGACATCAGAAGATATAAAACAGATCAATAGTCACATAGAAGTTGGCTTCAGTGTGAGTTTTAAGCCTCTACTTTGCCAGGCCTCTTATATGCTTGGTTGCATTCAGGTGTCTAGCTGATACTTTGGGAGTGTGAGCCAGGTGTACTAGCATGACTTAGACTGGAGCCCAGTGTTGCCTGCAAAAGTCTATTTTCATTTGTGTCCTGTTGGTCATGATTTATTTAGGTCCTCACTAGTGGCCGAGCAGCACAGGTGTCCCGACAAACTCTGTAGAAGTGATTAGTAATAATAGCTTGTGGTAGCAGAGTTGCAACCTACTGGGTGATGAGATCATCTTACACGTGATCACTCCTCAGATAACTGATTAAAAAGGATAGGCTTTCTACTAGTTCTCCAAATGGTGAATTGATACCCCATACCAAGTGAGGTAGGGACTGATTCTGCTGTGAAAGGTGCTCAACTCACAAATGAAAATAATCTTATGCTCATATTTAGCAGCTAAAAAAAAAAAAACCCATTGAATTTTTTTTCCTAAACTGTACAACTCGCATTATCAGTGTGCTTATTTATAGGCCAGAAGTCTTTATTATTGAATATTGCTTGATGTTGCAAACAGTGAATTTTTCAGTACCTGTAGCCTGCTGTGGTATTGCTAAATCTCAGTGAGCACCGATATGCAGCATCCTTTATGTAATACACTCATACATCTTATGATGTTGATAATGCTGGGGAAAATAATGACATGTTCTGCAGTGTTGGAGCAAAAAATACTGGTCCAATGTCTAAGCTTCTTCACTGTTTTCTCTTAAGGCTGTTCCTGAGATGACTGAAGCTCTCAGCAAGTGAAAAAAAAGACTGTTTGCACAGTTGGGACACAGTGAGACGAATCTGAGAGCGACCAGCCTCCACCTTAAGAAATTTCTGAAGTTGGTTGACCTGGATGCCTAGAATTTCTTTAGCATCTGCTCTCCATTGAGCCCAGTGAATATGTTGTACTTACCTTTTGGGTGGAAGGTTTCCTTTTTGCTTGTTATATTAAAGGACATCTTTATGCTCAACTCTGCAGTTTCTGTATGAAGCGCTTTGTGCTAACTTAGGTTATGTGTCTAATGATATGCTTTTGGAAAGTTTATTAAATGGACACTAATGACTTGTTTTGTTAACTTGCCATGTTTTCCCTTTATTGGTTTAACTTAGCAATGCTGTCTTTCCATGATCAAGATAGAAAGTACCTGTTGACAGAACAGTAAACAGAGTTTGCAATATGGTGGCAAATCTGAAAGGTTCATGCTATACTGTTCTGGTCAGCATTTTATTGTAGCTTCCAAGTTCCTCGCTCTTTTTGAGCAGCAACTAGATGACCAAACCCATTCTGTAATATTTACACAACTTCCAAAAATTAAAGTCATACCAGGAAAAAAGATTTTAGACCTGAATTATGTGAAATATGTCATGTGTAGGAAGGTTTTCAGTTAGTTTGTTGAGTGAGGGTCATGCTGTGGCTTGCAAAATCTCATACACTGACTCAGCTGGGTTTGGTCAGCTTCCAGTCATGGCACCTGGATTAAAGAAAAAAAAAACTGAACATAAATCATCCGTCAATCAAAAAGATTCTGCACTCTCTCCACTCACAGAATTTAGATAAAAATGTTAACACAAATATAGAAACAGATTAGAAAGAAGCTGAGACTTATCCAATGTACCCTGCAGCAGTCCATCAAAGAGGACTTTCTTTGAGTTTGGAGATACCAGACATAAAATAGCTCGTATACCTGCACTACTGGGGAATCCATGTCTTGTTTCCTGGAGAAACTCTTAATTTCATGTCTCAGATCAGTCCCTACACCAGTATCTCCACATCTACAAAGTGTATCAGAGGAACTAAGCCCTCAGCACCATCCTCTCACTGGTTTCATGTCCTAGAAATCGAGCTATAATATATCAAAAGTGATTTTCAGTTTTCAATTTTGGACTTGAGCCCTGTTGCTGGTTTCTTTTAGTAAAAGTGTTTTTATGAGTGTCAA
This sequence comes from Pterophyllum scalare, assembly GCA_024447675.2. Classification (NCBI taxonomy): domain Eukaryota; kingdom Metazoa; phylum Chordata; class Actinopteri; order Cichliformes; family Cichlidae; genus Pterophyllum; species Pterophyllum scalare. The sequence continues at coordinate 69,565 of JAMQGT020014402.1, forward strand.
TTCCTGATAAGTGTCACCTGATAACAACTCTGCCTTCGTCTCTTGTCCGTGCCCTTTGTTTGTGCTGCTCCGACAAGTTCATCCTCTCAGTTCCAGCGGTACAGAGAGGATGACAGACATACAGTTTATGTGCCAGTGACTCCCAGCAGCAAAGTTGGGAATTTAGTAGAACATTAATTTTTGTGGCTGAAATAAAAAGCGAGTCCTGTTAGATTCTATGTTTTGTAGACTCTTATGTCTCTGATAGACGGTTGATTTGAGTATCTACTGGCCCCATCATCCTATACTTTTCCTCTAGAAGAGGCTCATTACCCTGCAGATGGATGACTGTCTTGGAGTTGAGCCCGACTCGGCTTTCCTGATTCCTCTTATTGTAGATGTTGACCCTGTGTTCCAGCTCAGGGCTGGTTTTTGTAGAACCTGTGGGGCTGGGTGGTTTCAGGTTGACAGGGTCCAGGCCCTTCTGTGTGAGACAGGAGTCCTCGGACAGAGAAGAGAGCAACTCCTGCACCACAGCACTGGGGCTCCCTCTCGGCTGAGTGCCCAGGGCTAGAGGGCTGCTGTAGGGTGGAGGGTAGCAGCGTTGGTCACTGTAGTCTGTGGAAGTGGAGGCTTCGCGCACCGTGGAGCTGCAGTCCATGGTGGAGCCAAATGTGTGGCTGCTGATGCTGTGCTGACGGGCGCTGAAGCTGGTGCGGGACACTGTGGTTGTGGAAGCATCGCTGACCGAGCTGCCTGTTCGCTGCAAACAGCTGGACGGCACTGCATCAGCGCTCACCAAAGAGGATGGCAGCTGACTGGGGTTGTTAGGCAGGTGCACATCTATGGCTGCTGTCGTAATGACACGCGCTGGGTCTGGGATCCCTGTATCTATAAAATAACACAGTGTATAAGAGCTTGAAACATTGTGGTGCCGCTTGGAGTGAAGAAAGAGTTTGCTGAAGCTTACCACTGCTTGGCTCACTGTAGTACTGGCTGATGTAGTTGTTCATGTCATCTTGACCATGTTGATCTAAAATAATAAAAGAGGAAAAAGTTAATTCAGAGTGAGTGAAAGAGTGAATATAGATCACACTAGTTCAAAAGTGTGATATATGAATGGTAACTTTGAATACTATAGAATATAGAGAGTTGCTAGCCACTTTATTAGGTACACCTGTTCAACTGCTTGTTAATGCAAATAGCTAGTCACAGCCAATCACATGAGAGCAACTCAATGCATTTAGGCATGTAGACGTGGTCAAACGTTCAAACAGAGCATCAGAATGGGAAAGAAAGGTGATTTAAGTGACTTTAAATGTGGCATGGCTGTTGGTGCCAGACAGGCTGGTCTGAGTATTTCAGAAAGTGCTGATTTGAGTCTGATAAATGTACAGTTCATTACCAATCTTTATGCATATTTACTGCTTGGCTGCTGGTGGTGGTGTAATGTGTGGGGGATATTTTCTTGGCACACCTGCACAGTCAGGACTGAAAACAAAACACAAGGATTGAAAAAGAGGTTCATAACAGCAATGCAGTTGTAGGTAGATATAAATTAGCTTCTTTATGTAAATGTAAATATCTTCTAGTAACGGGTAATTAAAATTGCATATTTCTTCAGAAGCAGGTCATGTTTCTTAACATTGTAAAATCTAAAATTTTGACCTAATTTGAAAATGATTATATTGTTTATTTGAATGCTTCTCCCTCCACGTTAAAACTTATCACACTGCGCTGTGTGTTCATCAATTGTATTTTATGGGATAAAGGTGGGATGGTCCTCCTTTACAAACTAGTCTACTTCAAAAATCGTCCAATTACTTCTGCTGACCAATATCAGGTCACAAGTCATTTTTAACTGAACATTGCTCCACACAAATTGAATGAGGTACAAAGATATACTGCTGCGTGCTCTTATTTTATTATCACATTTTAAATTGTCATATTTATGTATCGGCCATCGCTCTTGCACATCAATTAATTTTCTTAACTGCCTATAAAACTCAGGGTCGTGGGGATGCTGGAGCCCAGCTGACACAAGGCAAAACACAGGGTACACCCTGGACAGGTCACCAGTCCATCAGAGGGCTGGCACAGAGAGAAAACTTCTCACTCTGACATCCCACCTACTGCCAGTTTAGACTCACCAGTTGTTTTTGAACTGTGGAAGAAAACCCGTGCAGGTTAAAGAAGAATATGCAACTTCCACAGAGAAATGCCCCAGACAACCAGTCTGTTCATTCATGCTTTTATTTTATTCTTAAATAATGTATTTCTTTGTATTATCTGTTTTTGTACAGCTCTCTCTTGAAAGACAGGTCCAAATTGTAATGAGACTACCTGTTTAAAAAAGGATTTAACAATAATAATTTGGAGGAATGCTATGCTCACTGGCAAATGCTATAGATTAATAAATCAGACTGTCCCTACAGCAATGTAAAATCTATGTTTTAGGGTGTTATAAATCATTTATTACATGTTTGTACTATACTGCTTGTAAAAGCTAATTAGGGGGACCTGAAATAGTTATGTGATGAAATAGTGATTTTTTTATATTTTTACTTTACGTTAACAATTGTACTTCCATAAAATATAAACTCTTTTAACTGCCTGTTTTTTTCGGACAGTAGCAGAACAGTCCAAAATTAAATCCTACAATCATTTAAACACAAAAGCAGCAAATTGTTTTATTACGCAATATGAAAAAAGTAAATGTTTTATATTTTTGCTAGATAAATTACTACTACTTAAAAACTAATGAGTAATTACTATTAATATATTAGCCGATAAAATTATTTCAGCTCAATAGTAATGAACACTTTTGGTGTGTGGATATGTTTCACAGATAGTAAATGAGTCAAACTGTTTCTCTTAAGTGCTTTCCAAGGTCTCAAAGGATCACCACCGGATGATCAATACCACATGAGTATTACGAGGTTCAGGCCCAGTTAAAAGGTTGTCTGACTAGAAACACTGCGGCTCAGATATATGGTAGATTGCGCTGTGATTTATAGCTTTGATAAAGGAAAAGCCTCACTGTTTTTGAGCCCTGACATCACCTGTACTGACAGTGCTGTGTTGCTTTTAAGTCCTGTAAGTTATGACCTGTCACTGTGTGAAAGGTTTATAGTCCATCTAGGTGCGGCACCAGAATCTTGATGTGGACCCTGAGCTGAATGTTTTTAAGAAGAGGACACCAACACTGGGTGCTAATGTGTGTGTTGCCCACCATTAACAAATGGTCCTACACTCCACCATGAAGAACGGAGCAATGCTTAAGGTTTTTAGAATCAGAATGGATTTCTTTTCAAAATTTCCTACCAGTACAAATCCAACAAGCTTTCAATAACAAGCCAACTTCTTTTAGTCTACCAATTCCTCCTTCTCCATGTGTCAGCGTGGACATGATTTACCATGGGAAGCAAAGCTTGAATTCCCTATTATGCACACAGGTCTTTGATAACCTGTAATACAAAGAGCTTGGGTGTTCCAGACGCTTACCTGCGGCACCCCCAGGCTCTCTGGCTTTGGTTGGCCTGTGATGCTCAGAGGCCCCGGGGGCCAGTCCATCCACCTCCTGGAAACTGCTGCTCTGTTTACCCCACATATGGTGGATCTGCATGGCTGCTTCACGCTCTGCTACAAGATCCAGGTCCTGCTGAGCCAGGTGGGCCCTGAGCTGCCTGATTTCAAACTAATGAAAGAAGAAGAGATGACAGAAAAGGAAAGAACGATTTGAAATAAGACACACACACAACTGTTTAGTACACAAATAACAATTTTTGTCTTAAAATGATATTTACTCTTTTAGTTTGTTAATGTGGCTTAAAACAATAATAGAACTGTAATTATTTTATTGCAAATTAGTTAATATATTGCTGTGATTGCATAGTGCTGGTTATCTGATATCCAGACTGCAGCAAAAGTATTATATAGCCATGCTATGAGATCAACCGTCTATCATCTTTTATGTCTTCTTGAGGACAGATTTAATTTTTTCTTGCACATCACTTTGCTGCCCTCTGCTGGTTACATGCCGCTATAAGGTCACATGACAGATGAGGAACGGAAAAGAGCACGTACAGCCTGTTCTTGGCAGATCTGGGTGAGACGATCAAGCTGTTCCTCCCTCACCGCCTTGGCCTTCTCATACTGCTGGATCTCCAGCTCCATTTCCACCTTAACTTGCAACACATAGGCTGAAAGAAAAAGACATATTATACTCAGAACATTTTTTTAAATCTTGCGCTCTTTTGATTCATTTTTTAAGTGTTTAGTATAATGTAAAAAAAAAAGGCCCAGGTTTACCAATGCTTTTTATTTTTTTAAATAATAGCCTTCATATTTCCTACAGTTGGTGGCATGTGATTGTGGGCTACTATGAGCAAACTTTGTGGTTTAAGCGGTGGACATTTTAAGGGAAGCCTTTAGGGAATACTGCTTTATATTTCTTGAAACTTTACTCAGTAAATATTCTTTTGAAGTATCTCCTAGAAGAACCAGACAATGCCAAAGAAAATCAAATCAAATCATTTGCATATAGTAATTTTTCTGTGAGCACTGAAGCCATTATCATAGATTATGTCCTGCTACCATCATTGCTGGTAAAAAAAAAAAAGATAAAATACTTAACTGAGCCAACAACCTACAGATTAAAGACACTGATACTACTGGGAGCACTATGCATTATCTATCTGACAGCAAAGGACAGGATGTAGGGGACACCAGCCCCTCCCAGCCTCACCGTCAATGATCCTCTTAACCCTCCAGATCCGCAGTGTGATGATGAGACCGATAGCATCCCAGGGGCTGCTGGGGCCGTTGGCCACTGTGGAGGCCACCATGGGGGCCAGAGAGAGTACGATGACAGCTCCATCAAACACCTGAGAAAATACACACACACACACACACACACACAACAAGTTACTGTCATACTGTCCTAAGCTTCTATAGCTGCCAGTCTGAGCTATGACATTGAAGGAATGACACTGCAGTGAAAGAGGGCCCCAAGTCAGGGCTAATGGGACTCATGGGAGCTTACCTCTACTTTGTTCTCGATGTAATCCCATATCCCCAACACCACGATCCTGAACACCGTCTGAGACAGTCGGGAAGGGGGGTAGAGACGGGGACAGTGAGCAGGTTACAAAGGGTAAGATGGAAGAAAACAATGACGGCTAAATTTAAGAGATAGAGAGAGTACATGGTGGAAGCAGAGCACATACAGTCTGTGATAATTCTCAATAATAAATGTGACATTTCATCCCCTCCTTTACTCCTTCAATGTCAATTCATCACTGGCTGTGTATGTCATATTCATACACAGCAAAAGCAAAAATTAGAGACACTGGACTACCTCCTTCTGCTGACCCAGCAGGGGCTGCAGAGAGCAAACAAACCTTCATCTTCTGCCACATGCTAACCCCCATTCTGAACAAACTCCATAAATCAGTCAAACCGCTGACTCCACTGCTTCAGAGTAGCACTAAGGAGTTCCCTCTGTTGACTCCAGCTAAACAAAAGTTAGCATTTAGATGGTCAAGCGTAAGGAACCAAGACAAATGTGGCCGGCTCTAAGGGAAATGGTAATCGATACAGCAAACTTACCTGAGGCATCGAAATTATTTAAAACTAGCAGCACAGAAAAGCCCCATCTGCATTTTCAAATGTGTGTGCTGCAGATCAATCGAAAAACCTAAGGAAAAAAAACTGTGCCAGCTTTAACAACAGCAGCTACACACGTTTATTCAGGGTACATGTGCACATCTGTTGTGTGTACGATGAACGCGATCCATGGAGGTGTACGCAAGTTCACCTGCACTAATCACAATCTAATCATGCTGTGACAGAGGGCATCGGGCATTTCATGGCGTTATTAGTATTGTAATGAGAATCTGTCAGTGTAACTCACTGGCCCCACATACTGCAGAACATAGCATTAATCAAGAGGCAGCTGCATCAGCTGTAAGTGAGACTGTTTTTGCGTCGAGCGGAGGAAGACTCACCTCAGTGAAGAACACAGAAAGAATAGCCAGGCTGATCCAGTGGATGATGCTGGCAAACTGGAATGCATTATTAACTAAAGGGAATTAAAAAAAAAAAGAAAGAAGAAAAACTGATTAGCAGATCGCTAGGTTAAAGATTGATGCTGCATTTTGATAAGGATATAGCAAACAGGCTGTACTGTACATGATGCATAACCGTGACAGGGTGATTTGGTGAAAAATGCAACTGAAGCATGAGGCATCATGACAAGTATGAGTTCAGTACATATTGTGCATGCATGTGTCTTCTGTCTATTCATCAGGCTAATTGTGGACAACCTCAAACAGCACTACGCTTGTCAGCTGAAGAATTTCTCGTCATGCCCCACATCTTCCCCATCTGTCTCTGTTTGCTGTGCTCAGTGATCTGTCTATCAGTCTATTCATCTTCCTCCAGTCCTCCCCACAATCACCCGGCAGCCAGCACAGCATTGCTTGATTCCTTTGTCTGCTATCTCCCTTCACACATTTGTCTTACTTTCCTTTTGTCTGTTCAGTGAGTCAGTCCCAGGGGAACAGTAAAGACCTGAATGCATTTGGATATTGCTGGTGTAAGACCACATGTGTTAGGCCTTTGACATCAAAAAGGCCAACGCTCCCGACCTTCTGCTTATGATAGATGAGGATGTCTCCACCATGCCAGATAATGTAGATAAAGGTGATACCGGGGGGTGACATGGGTCAGACTGGAATTTCAAGCACCTGACATTCAGTGTTAACTATAGAATACTAATGGAAGGGTTTTATTCCCAAGACCATGATTGATCAGAGCCTCGGGTCCCAGAATTGATCATAAATGACACACACTCATTATACAGTAGACTTATGAGATGAGGTTTGCAGTCAGCAGTTAGTTTAACTTCTTTTAGAAAACAAAAATTGACCTGAATTATATTCCAAGCATCTTTAATGATACAATAGTGTATGGTAACATTTTACCACCTAGTGTGACATTAAAAAACACTTTCCATAACTTAAAAAAATAAATAAATATATATATATATATATATATATATATATATATATATATATATATATGTATATATATATATATATATATGTATATATATATATATATATATATATATATATATGTATTTCTTTACATAAACATCTTTTGACAAGGATCCCTTAAATTTAAATCTGAATCACAGTGACTTTATTATTAAGTGATTGATAATTTAGGGTGTATCACATTTTTTTTGGTTTCACTCACACTGTAACAGCTTGGTGTCTATGAGCAGCTCCAGCAGCAGCAGCACCACCACCAGAATGACACAGGCTACTAGGAAACAGTTGAAGCCCGCCGACAGCAGACAGACCTGCCACAGCGCTGCCCTTCTCCCACAGCATGGCTTCAGCCAGTTTGACCTGAGTTGGGGGGAAGGGGGTACGACGACACAGAGAGGCAGAGAAGATAAACCATGAGTCTTGTTGAACAGACTGCAGATCTGACGGGAACACTCAAGGTCGAATCAATAAAACACATACAACATCAAGATAGAGCAAATTTGTAGTGTATTCAGCCCTCAGTTCAATGTTCTCCTAAAATGTTTTTCAGCAGAGGGAACTATTCTGCTTATAAGCCATAAAAAATGCAGAGAATACATGCTGAAATTAATTTATATTCTTAGATTTAAGCACTTTTAAAACAGATTGTGAAGCATAAATACAGGCTCTGCCTGGACTGAGATGATATATTAATATGAAGCAATTCTGTGCATGAATTCATGGGTGCCACTGCTTCTGTGTCCTTTTCCTCAACTCCTCTTAAAGCTCTTCCTTCTGGATTTTTTTCTGCATCTTTTCCATCTCATTAAAGTTCTCTTTTTATGACATCATTAGTTAGTGTAGTTAACTTACTACCAGGCACTAGTTGATGCTAGTCATGCCTTTTCTGGAAACACGTTATCTGCTATTTATATGCCTGTATTTTCACCAGAACAGACAGTAGATATATATTATTGCTAAAATATGAAAGCATCCACAAAGGAGTTAATAGGTCACTTGAGTTAAAAAGAAAATAAATGTTAATGCTATTTCACTGCATAATAAGACAGACCTGAGTGAAACTGTCTAGCTTACTGACTTTCTTATTACCAACATAGCTGGAAGTTAACTTTTTGGTTCACTCTTGTTTGAACTCTGTATGACTTACTGGCTAGCTGCCTGCCAGGCTGGTTCCATGATGTAGCTCGCCTGGCATGACAGTGGGACTGCACGTGCACCATCTGGAGGGTGCACATACAGACAGCCAAGTAGATGTTTTCTCAGCTGAATGACAATTTCTTCAACTGGTTTTTTCTCCTACAATAATGTTTCTGCTTGCTTGTTTGAGAGCACAGCAGAGGGAAGACATGGAGGGGAAATATGCAGGAGTTGGAATGCCCAAGCCCAGCTTTTGTGTGCTATACATGCTATTATTCCCACTGGTGATTCAGCTAGTACCTTATACAGTTTTCTCCACACTCAGATATATTTTCCATTAGTCTGGAGTGTCCCTAGTGTGCTTGTTCTTTGTACATTGTGGCTAAAGATAAGTGTCACACTTACCTTAAATCCACACTTAACCTCCCCTTCTACTTTTTCCAATCAGAAACTGGCAGACTGAGATGCGAGGGGAATTATGGTCAGTAAATAATGATAAATTTGCAAGAGTCACACAGGACTTTCCCGGTAATAAACAGGACATTTCCATACATTCCTGCATCCTACCTGCACACTAACCAGAGGTACTCTAGAAAGGAAAGTGTGTGCACACATGCAGGGTTGCCATCTTTTCATAAGCAGCACTGAGAAAGGCAACACGGTCCTTTGAAAATAGCCACTATCTGTTGTCACCTGTCCCCCATAGGAGCAAAGCTACGGGCAATGTCTGTCAGAGGAGAAGAGAGGATGCAATTTATTCTACTCGTTCCTTGCTTCAACTCAGAATGAAGGAGGCAAACACTGAGAGAGAAAGCGGGGTGCAGCCAGTTCAAAGGCATTGGGATTCATCCAAAAAGAGAATTGGAGAGAGAGCCAGAAAGGAAGGAGGGGGAGTTGGAAAAAGGAAGAATGAAAACAAGAGAACAGAGAAAGATACAGATTTAGTTAAAGGATTTTTCTCACTTTTAGGTCTTTTTTTATTTGTCATTTTGGTCATTATTCCTATAGATTGATTTTTGCAAACAAGATGTGCACGAACCTAAGTGTTGTTTGTTCAGTAACATTGTTCACTTCTGTTTTTACCTTCAGATTTAATGATCTGCATAAATTAGCTGAAACCATGGCTTATTTGCAGCCTGTATGACTGACTGCTGCTTCTTGGATTTTTTTCATTGCCCTGATGCTCCCATCTCAGAAATGGCTTTTGCAATAGTACAGTTGTCTTTGAAAGTGTAAAGACAGAGGGGATCCTGAGGAGTGGTGCATTTTTGCAGTTACAGCTCCGGTGTGGCACAGCTACATATCCTCTCTATCCTTCACCAAGGTCAGCAGAGGGACTGGAGCTTGGCCACACTGTGCCAGTGCTCTCCCAGTGGCAACAACCTTCTGTACCAGCCAGTGCTAACAGATTAGTAGCTCAACACCTGGGGTGACAAAGAGGTGGTTCAGGGTAATGGTATCATTAGCAAATACCTCAGAGACTTTCCCCAGCACCAATTCGTTCCCAGGGAACAATGTCAAACCCCATCTGCTAGTGGAGAAGAGCCAAGAAAAAAAAAAGAAACGTTTACCTAATGATGTGCCTCACACACAGTCACGGGACATTTGTGCACCATTAGTTAGACAGAGTGAGATAGAATGAGCAACACATACGCCAAGAGAGACACCGCACTTATCTTCAGGTTTGAAAAGCATGATTTAACTTATACTCTGTGGAATCATAATTCATTCAGACCTTTCCCACAAGCCAGGCAGAAAAGGTATTAATTTAATAAACCTGTAAAGAAAAACCCTGTCTGGAAGCAGAGTAAATGGCAGTGATGGATTAGCCCAAGCTCAGAAACTTAATTTTAGGGAAATCACTTTAAACCTTGAACACTGAGAACCTGAAGTATTTATGAGGAAGTGAGGCTTCAGTGATGGAGCAAGCCAAGGAAGAAAATCGCCTCACTCTCTTGCAGGGTCAAGTCAGGTTCAGACTAAATGGGTAATACCTCAAGGATTGCTCATGCATGCATCTGTATAGTGCTGTGAAAAAGTATTTGCCCCCTTCAGGATTTTTTTAGTGCATTTGTCACACTGTTAATTTTAATATTAGACAAAGATAGCTTGAGTAAATACAAAATGCAGTTTTTAAATGATGATTTTGTTTCTTAAATGAAAAAAGTTATCCAAATCTACCTGACCCTGTGTGAAAAAAAAAAAATTGTCCCCTAAACCTATTAACTGGTTGTGCCACCCTTGGCAGCAAGAACTGCTGGAATTTTGGCCCACTCGTCTATGCAGAATTGCTTTAATTCAGCCACATTTTTAGAGGCTTTTCAAGCATGAATAGCCTGTTTAATGTCATGCCAAAGCATCTCAGTCAGGACTTTGACTAGGTCACTCCAAAACCTTAAATTATTATTATTATTATTATTTTTTTTTTGAGCCATTGCGAGGTGGACTTGCTGATGTGTTTTGGATCACTGTCACGCTGCATAACTCAAGTGAGCTTCAGGACATGAACTGATGGCCAGACATTCTCCTACAGGACTTTCTGGTAGAGAGCAGAATTCATGGTTCCATCAATTACGGCAAGTCGTCCATGTCCTAAAGTGGCAAAGCAGCCCCAGACCATCACGCTACCACCAACATGTTTGACTGTTGCTATGACGAGACGAGCCTTTGTGTTCTTTTTGGTCAGCAGTGGTTTCCTCCTTGGAACTCTATCATGGATGTCATTTTTACCCAGTTTTTTTTTCTTTTTTACTATTGAATCATGAACTCTGACCTTAACTGAAGAAAGTGAGGCCTCCAATAGTTTTTCACATAGGGCCAGGTGGGTTTGTATACTGGGTTATCTTTGTCTAATATTAACATTTATGTTGATCTGAAACATGTAAATGTGACAAATATGCAAAGAAATAAGAAATCAGGAAGTGAAAACATCAAATGCATGCTTTTAGGGACACTGTGCACAGAGGACATTAAAGATGCAGGGTAGTATGAACTGTCGACAGGTTTATAAATACATCAATGTGCCAGTGACTGCAGTGGCAAAATAGTGAGGGAAGATCGAAGTGAGTCTGGCAGCAGCGCAGAGCAAGGGGATTAGATCATGATATTGATCAATGCTGTGCATGATGCTGGCTGCAGAGTGGCCACCGTAGTTGCACAAAATAGACAAAGACGTTAAGCAGAATGACTGGCACTGATGAAAGTGTCTGGTTGCTCTGCTGGGGCCCATTCACACAGATGGGACAGCGTTTTGGCTCCATCCCCAGCTAAGTAACTCTCATTGCGATGGGGATCCTTGGAGCATGTCTTTTATTATGCTGTCTTCACTAATTGAGAGAGGATAAAATACAGTGTAAACTCATCAGGTAGGAGTTAAATGGAAATTAAATCAAGGAAGTGGTGCTTTGTTTGTGTGCATTAATTTGTAGGTTAGCAGATAGGGTAGGAGAGAAGGGGGAAGGCTGCAAATGAAATAATTCATTTAGAAGGAGTGAGTGAAAGATTAAGAAGTCATCAAAGGTATTGATTATAGCACGGACCACACACACACACACACACACACACACACACACACACAAATAAAAGGAAGCAATAACCAACTGCAAGCATTAAACAAAAATATACAGTCACTTTTGATACTGTAAATTAATATTGTAAATTACTTCTAAATTACTTTCTAACACTCTTGATTGGCTATTCAGTAAAAATAAATACAAGCGCAATAGGGTGCAGAGCTATGATATTTACCATGCATTCACCATTAGTCATGATTTGGGTCTAAAATATGTAGCGTCCATTCAATACCAGGCCAAGACCCAGATCACTACCTATTGGCCATTCAGAATGAATGAGTGTGAGCCTCAGCCTCAGGTTATGAGCACAAAACATGAGTTTTACCAAAGAGATACAGTATTTGCCTCTTAGAATAGTTTTCTAAAGTTTCTGGAATGTGTTTATATAAAATAAAAACAGAATTAAATTATTTACAAGTCAATTAAAGGGCATATTTAATTGAAAACAGCACAAAAAGATCAAATGTTGAATCTGAGACATTTTATTGTTTTTGAAAATATTTTTTATTGATGTCAGCAACACGTTTTAACAAGGTTTTGCCCCAAAACAACAACAACAAAAATCCAAATGGAAAGTCTCACAGCTATTTAGGTTAACTGGCAACAGGTCAGTTACATCCATCCATCCACCCTTCTTTATCCCTTATCCCACTAGGCTCACTGTGTTACCACAGAGACAAATATCTCATTCTGACATCCACAGCCTGATTGGGTACAAAAGAGCAGAGAGAGTGACAGAGAAAACATGTCACCCTCAGTGCTCTCTCAGAAATAAACATGGGGACAGGTTTGCCACTTTGTGACAGGCTGTTAGGCTGAATACTTTGACGGTTTAAGAATAACATTTCTCAATGTAAAATCTAGTGGCTATGTAGCGCAGTGGTTTACACATTCACCGAACAAGTGAAAGATCCCCGGTTTGATCTTGGGAGGAGACACAAATCCATTTGGGGTTGTGTCAGGAAGAGCATCTAGTGTAAACAGCTGCCAAATCAAACACGCAGAGCTGCGTGCTGTGCTGACCCGTCATGAATAAGGAAGTAGCCAAAAGTAGCTTTATTTCTAAATGTAGAATACATGCATGTTTCAAACAAACACAAGCTGCCATCCAAACATCTTTGGGCTTTACTTATTTCAACAAGACATTACCAAACTACACTCTGCATGGCCTGACTGAGCAGTGAATGAGTAACAATGCTAAACTGTTGAAATTCTACATTAAGCACTTATGGAAAGAATATTTAGCTTTCAGTTGATCTTCTCGGCTCTCTCAACGCTCACAGAGGGTTGTTAAAAAAAAGAGGTAATCCTGCAGAGCGGCTAACACGCTCCTGTCCTGACTTGTTCTTGGAAAAACATTCCTGGCATTAAATTTAAATTGACCATATATTTTCATTACAAAAAAAGTGAAAAAAAAAAGTGAAACGCATTTCAGTTTCAACAGTAATATATTGTCTTTACACTACTACTCAATTATATAGAGAATTTAAATGATTAAAATGATTTGTAAATCACTGCATTCTACTTTTAAATACTTTGGCAAATGTGAGAGGACTTTTGGAAACATGTTTGTGCTCACGTTTTCCAATATTAAGAATTCAACAAACACAAATAGATTAATAAAATCCTGAAATAAAAAAATCATAAAATTTCACATTGCATACATTGTGTAAATCTATCTGACAGGCCAGACATTTTTAGAGTGAATTATGTGAACATGTAAGGGACAGTGACAGATGCTACTTCTGAAGCATTTTAAAACGATGCTGCTCGACTCAGGTCGCCTGCCTCCCCTCAGGTTCTCTCGCTCTGTTCGGATAACTAAAAAGCCCTGTGGTTCCTCCTCTATAAACTTCAACCAATTCACACCAATCTGCTGAACTCAGCAGGCTCGGGCAGGGGAAAATGGACCACAACTGTGTGTGTGCCTGCAGGCTATTGAACAGCAGAGCTTGGAAGACTTCATCTCATTCAGGCTGTTCAAGCACTCTGCATTACACCTGTCCCTTAGCTTACTTTTTTTTACACTTGAAGAGGCGTTTAGTCATAGATATGAACATTGATTCATTTATTATTTTTCTTGTCCTTGAGAATTTCAGTTTCTCAAGAGAGCTCAGGCAGGCACCGCCCAGATTTCTTTAATATGAAGACAAATGCCAACTTTCAACTGACAAAATTCTTTCCTGTGAAATACCCAGTGAGTCATCTGTGTTACCAGAGCCAAAAAAAGAAAAGAAACCCTGAAAGAAGAAACCAGCTGGCAGTAAATATGCTTAAACATTGGTAATCAACCGTACTTTTACTGCTCCTAGTAATCGCTTACAAATTCCTATCTGAAAAATTACCTGTACTAAACCAAGGTAAAAGGACTTGTTAAATATCAAACCAATACCGGTTTGATATTGAATCAAATACTAATAAACCAATACTCATTTTTGGCAATGATGCAGGTACTCATTTTAAGAATGTAAACATTTTGATACATACACATCATCTGATATTCTTTCTACATTGTACGTTTAAAGAATACCAGGTGTACAGTATGTACGAATATATGTACACTTACTGGCCACTTTATTAGGCACATGTTACTAGTACCAGGTTGGACCTTTAATTCTTTGTGCCATAGATTCAACAAGGTGCTGGAAACATTCCTCAGAGATTTTGGTCCATGCTGACATGAGAGCATCCCACAGTTGCCGCAGAGTTGTCAGCGTCACATCCATGATGTGAGTCTCCCATTTCACCACATCCCAAAGGTGCTGCTCTATTGGACTGAGATCCGATGACTGTAAAGGCCATTTGAGTACAGTGAACACATTGTCATGTTCAAGAAACCAGTTTGAGATGGTTTGAGCATTGTGATATGGTCTGTTATCCTGCTGGAAGCAGCCATCAGAAGAGGGGTACACTCTGGTCTTAAAGGGATACTGTTGTATATAATACTACTCAGGCAGGCTGTGGTGTTTAAACAATGCTCAATTTGGTACCAACAGTCTCAAAGTGAACTAAAATAATATCCCATATACTATTACACCACTACCAACTTTAACCACTGATACAAGGCTGGATGCATTCATTCTTTTATGGTGTTTATGCCAAAATAAGACGTTACCATCTTCACCCAGAGAACTGTGACTCACTGGATATTTTCTCCTTTTCAGAGAATTCTCTTTCTTCCTCATTCAGCAGGTCATCTTGACCATGTCAACACGCGTAAATGCACTGAGTTGCTGTCATGTGATTCTGGAACAGGTGTACCTAATAAAGTGGCCAGTGAGCGTGCATGATACATTGCAATATTGTCCAACCAATATTATTGGTCTGGCTCTTATTACATGTGCCGAGAAATACAGTTAAGGACCTAGCGTGCATGTCTAGTATGCCACCTGTGTCCTTCTAACCTTCTTTGGGAAAATGGATGCTGTTTTTTAGTATAACCAGACATTTCCACCGGTTTCTGAGGGGAATCAGCTATCATCTCTTCACTCCATGTTACAACCTAGCAGAAGGGGCTCAGCGATAGTCCCAGCCAGAGAAATGGGCCACAGATACTAAGCAAATGGAGATGGATGGGGCTCCATGTGCAAAGCAGCAGACAAGCTGTCCCTGATAAATGGTTTTTCACCAGGACACTTGATCTCGCTCGCTCTCAGCCTAAAAAGCAATCTCACACTTTGCATGTCTGTGAATATTAACAAACCCTCAAACCCTGCACTCAAATGTCATCTATTGTGTTGCACATGGTGCCAGGCAAGAGAGCCAATTTGATAGAGAGGACTGTTACTGTGTGTGTTTGAAATAGAGTCAGAGGGAAGAAAAAAAAGGAGAGAAATCCTGTTCTCTTTTCAGACATCCATCAACACAGAACAGGGACAGTATGGCTCTGGTTCCAAAACTCCATGACATATTGCTGCTGCCAAGCTTCACACTAGGCTCTGGCAATGTACTTCATAGCTATATTCTACAGTCTGGATTTTTCTAATTATTACATCTTATTTCAACCTTGAGCACTTCCAGCTTCGGTTTAATAATGTGCAGTTTGACATACTGCTATATTGATGCATTGTAGCAGGGGGGGAAATGGGTGGAGAACTTTTTTCAGGTGGTAAATATTTTGTTGGGTAGTGTAATTAGTCCAGGCTGGCCTGGACACATTTTTGCTTATTTAATATATCTAACAATTCAACCAGCACTGTATCAGCTGTGGTTGTCGCCATGCAACATGGCATGGGACAAATTCCACACAACACAGAGAGAGATGACACTCATCAAGCCACATCATCTAGCGCGATCTGCAGCTGGCAGCTTTGACGAGCAAAGTAACCAGCTCCATTTTTCTCTCCTCTTTATCCTCTCCGCCTCTTTCTTCTCCAGTCAAAATGGCAGGTTAACCCATATGAACCATCTGTCATTGCTGCAGTGCTTCACACCTCCTAGTCTGGCCCCTGGAAATCAGTGGCATATGTTACTACTGCTGTGGGCAGCAGGCTGATCTGGGAATGATAAGTCAGGACAAGCTTAGGATGTACAGCCCGGGCTTCAAAGACTGAGGCCAGGCAGACAGAAACTCTCTAAGTGCAAGAAGCATAAAACTCTTTGCACATTTCTGCCAGTGTATGCACAGTTTTAGGCATGAATCCACAAACACATTTTCTTTTTAATCACATCAGTAATTTGGTGCATATATGTATCCTCATTTATAAATTTCAATGTGCATGCCCACAAGCCTGATTTCTGCTTCCACCTTTAGCCATGAATGGACACTCCTTTATTATCTTACCTCCACATAAAATTTCTGTTTGCAAAACAGTTCATCAGACATGGCAATGAAAAGCAGCAAAGAAAGACCAAATCTGAAATGGAAACACACATCAGCAAATTAAAAACAAAACAAAACTAAACTAAAATTAAAACAACAAGAAATATATATTTGGTGATCTCAATTCTGGAATCACAAACAGAAGAAAGAAACTTCTAAAAGCTACAGAAGACCCCAGCAGAGACAAAAATAAGCAATAGTCGGACAACAAACAAGAGGCAAAGAAGCACATCAATTCATACAAGGAAAGAAGGCCAATATGCAAACACAACTATTTATAGCACCAATTTCCAATAACAATAACAGACCCAATAACATTTAATACACACTAAATGATTTGTACTAAAGTTTGTGAATGGTAGATTGTACATATTGTACAAATTAATATAGATAGGTGTTGTTTGGAAACAACAACTACAGTGCTCACTTCTTTGAGCACTGTAGTTGTTGTTTCCAAATAGCAGTTCCTTCATCCTCCAGGAACTGCTTGCATACTCTTGCCACATGAGGTCGGGCACTGTTGTGCACCAGGACGAACCCTAGACCCACTGCACCAGTGGTCGTATCGAACAGCCAACATTCCAATTAGTAGGTGACCCCCTCTACCTACTGAGCTACGGCCACCCCGCAAAGAGTGGCAATGGGACCCATTGTCAGTCACCCTCATGAAGCCTGTTTATGACTGTTTGGTCAGAGATGTTCACATCAGTGGCCTACTGGAGGTCATTCTGTGGGGCTCTGGCAGTGCTCATCCTTGCACAAAGGAGCAAATACCGGTCCTGCTGATGGATTAAAGACCCTCTACACACCTATCCAGCTCTCCTGATCAGATCAATCTCCCAGATGTTTAACTGACTTGATGTTACACTCTGAGTAAAAAGAGTTCCCTTAATTTTTTGAGCAGTATATTTCTGTTTGCCTTACTCTAACATGTGATTTTATGTATGTGTGAGGTCCACACAGTCTACATTCTTCCTTTATGTGTGGGAAAAGGTATACAAATGCTTTTTTGTGTGTACAGACTATTTACATCAGACTCTTAGGAATCTGGGCTCCACCTAGTACTAAGGTCACTAGTGTTAGGGAGTGAAGCAAGTTTAAATATGCCACCTTGCTCCAGCACCATTGTTAAAACCAGTCATAACTGTTTTTCTTGGCATAGAGTATTCTGAGATTTTTGTAGATGGATACAGCGATGGTTGCACAGCTCCAAAACAGATTTTTGGGTTTTAAAAAAATTGAGTAACCTTGAACAGATGCCCACTTCACACTTTTGCTATATTTTTTTGTACGTCTTCCAAATTTGAGCCAGGTTTGAAAATAATTAAAGTACTACAACAGCCAATAAGTGTGTGCTTTGGGTGCACACAAGCAACTGGCTGGTCTGGTCCTGTTTACTAGCCCTGTTACACATTAAATGCTACAAGCTTGATTAGGTTGTTACCCCCCCAAAAAAACCCAATACAAAACAAACAAACAAAAAAACCATGAAGAAGTCTGAAATAGCTGATTTACTTAAAAAAAATACTATTAAAAGATAGGGGACTATATTTAAGTCACCAAAGGTGGATGGGAAGTTGCACTGCCCTGACCTCGGACATTATACCAAGTTTGGGAAAAGAGTGAGTAGCCAAAAATCTATTAATAATTCCACCCAGCACACCACTGCACCGAATCTGCAAGTACTGTGTGTGCCCCTTGTAGTCCGCAAGAACATCCACCTCCTACATAGTCACCCACGTCTCCTGATAAAGCGCCATGAGAAGCTGCTATGCAGGGCTAAATGTGCATCTTTGGTATGCTGTTCTTCTGCTCTCTTTTCACAGGAATATGAAACAAACACATCAAAAACAGAAACCACCCAAAGTTTCACCATGAAAGATTTTGATGTGGGTAATGACTGATTGTTTTCCATCTTCTATTACTGGTATCAAACAAGTTTGTTCACACCTGCACATATTTGTCTGCTGTCATAGATTATTCAGAAGAGAAAAAGGCCTTTAACAAGAGCTATAGTAAGTGAAAGTAAGCGACAGTTGCTTGAGAAAACAAAAAGTATTTCTAATCACCAAAAATTGAATCATGGAATCATTGCAACACAATAGGAGTAGAAAGGGAGTGAAAGCAGGTTTACATTCCCATACAAAATCCTATATGCACTCACTTACAAAGAGCTAAATTTAGCCAACTGCATGCCTAGCAGAAGCGTCTTCATGACAGTACATTCCGGTGAACAAGAGAAAATATATTTACAGAGCTAACAGAATAACAGATAATAATAGACTGATCAATTCATCGCTCCTTACTGGATGCCAGCATGGCAGCCTTTATTATTCTTGACTAATTTTAAGCCATGTGACCAACACTGTGTCATTCCTTGGATGTTACACACTTCATTCATAAAGGCAGCTGTAACCTGTGGCACCATTGCTGTCACCGAGAGCACTTCCAAATGACAAATGCCTGTGTGAAACTGTAATGATAGGTATGCGCTGGGATGCCTGTGACCTGAAAATCAGGAATTCCAATCTGTAAAAGGTCAGCGAACACAGTGTGACGCTCTCTTTGTGAGAGATTGCTTAATGTTTTCATCAGTTTGTTGAGTGCCTCCAAACCTCGTTAAAGACAAAGAGGGGGTTTTCTCTGATCAGACTCATGATAAATAATATTTACAGTGATGAATTCATAAATCGTCCACAGTCATATTTAGGCTCCGCATGAGTTTTTCACAGCACAATGCTAAATCCCAGGAGAACAGGGTTTCATATGGTGCCCTTTGAGACTGCCTACTGTGATGATGATTTTGCTGGGGCTGCCAGATCCTGCCCTTTTCCTGTGGCATTGCTATGCATTTGTTTTCTGTTCATTTTGTGAGCAAGTGAGTGAGAAAAATATGAACTACGATAACAGAGTGGGTGTTTGGGACACGACCCATCTGTCCTTGCTCTCCGTCCCACAGAGCCATCAGCCTGGTCCAGGCTATACCAGGCAAAGTCCAGCAGGATATGGTCATCTGACACACCAGGGCTTGGATGGCAAAAAACAAAAAACAAAAAAACCCAAACTGGATGCTCTAATTAAGCTTATGCTGTTTGTGTACTTTTTCTGCATGGATGCCAGCATTGCAGCATGCCAAAAGGGTTGTGAGTCACGCTTCCTGAGTGGAAAGCCATGGACCCTTGCTACAGGGGTGCTCTAGGAGGGGTGTGTCCTGTACCGAGAACACTGGGCCAGTGACACGGCGATATGGTGATAAGAAAACAACACGAATGCAGGAAAAGCAGGCTTCACGGAGAGAATCAGGGCTCTGACATTTCAGGAAAGCTATGTTGCTAACAACACTCTTTTTTTTTTTTTCCTGACAGAAATCGAAATTGTGAACAGAAGCTTGTCTGGTGAGAGAAACTGCTGTGTCATTGAGCTGAAATGAACACATCAGTGGAGACATTGTCCATTTAACACGGTGACACTAATAAATTCAGTGCCAAATATCCTCCACTCTCGGACTCCAATATAAAATGAGGAATGATTCAATATGCCAGGTGTAATTACAATGTGCAATAACGAGCAATGGAGAGAGTGACGGCAGAGCTTCTCCCCGCCAGGGTAGATTATAGATTGCAGTAATTGCAATTCTACCTTAATTATGAATGTAGCACTATCATGCAAAAAGCAGACACAATGAGTCAGACACCATATCTCTAGTATCTTCCTAATTGTGGAGGCAAATATCCAGAACATCAATCAATATATAATTACATTTTTGGCTTTTTTTTGGTACACATTTTAATTATACAAAATTTTCATGTGCAATTGTGCTACTGGTTTGCTTGCAGTTTTTTGCACAAAGTCTTTGGTTTCATGTAGTTTGAATCAAGAATCAAGAAGAATTTATTGTCATTATACATCAAGACATACAATGAAATTGTGTTCCAGAACACTCATCCAAGAGGACAGACAAAACGAACACACAGGGGAGATAAGTGTCTGCGGCCGCTGCCACAAGGGCACCGCTGTTTGAGAGACAAATCATAAGCTGACCACATTGTGCTGTTATTTGTTACAAGTGCTTATTAGCTATGTAATCACATCAAGAGGTACCTCAAGCTGCCAAGCAAAAAATAAATAAAATTAAAAAAATTATAGGACCTACCCCTCTCTGTTATCCTCTTCATCTGGGTTAGAGATGAGCTGGGATCCAGCGAGGGATATGTCCAGTGCCGCCAAAGGCAAGTCTCTGTAGGCGAAGCTGACCAGCTGGGCAGGGGCCACACACTGGTTGTCTTCCTCTACCTGCTGGGAGATGACCTCCAGCTCTGAGGCTCCAGCCTGGGGAGGAGCCCTGTTGCACACAACACACACCACAAATAGAGCAGCATTAAAGTCAGAGAACCAAAGTGCTTGCTGAAAATGTCATCCAGGAGTAGTTTTGCATGTTTTAGCTGATTATACAATACCCACAAATGGTATCTACATATTTCCAATATGCAGTAATTTGAGTTACACAGCACAGATGACGGAGTCACAGCGCAATGTTGTATGAAAGAATGCTGCTTATTTGAGCCGGTGCTCCTGCTTGGAAAATGCCTCAGTCAGTGCAACAATGACTAGTGGAACAATTCGTTAGAGTCATATACAGAGTGAAATTCTTTGTTTCCAGTTTTTGCTGATTTTCCTAATCACACAGATGGAAACAGTTTATTGACAAAAACAATACCTGCACCAGCTTTAATGAGAAAAGCGTATTCCTGCTTTCTAAAGTAAAGTAGAACAAATGCACAATGGCCCCATGGCTTATAGGCAGGTGCTGTTTTCCATTCATCAGTATAGACTCAAAACTCATAACATAAATTTGCCTGAACTAAGTTTTGTTAAAATTATTGGCTCAATGTTACAGTCCTAATAATTACTGCTTCAAAGCATGCTCAAACCCTTGATATTTTATTGACAGCTGCCACATCATGAGCTAAAGGTTAGGGGCCTAGCAGCTTCGAATAACAGATGTGATTGATCAGGTGTGCTGATACAGGCAGCTGTAACTAATTGATGTCTGATAATTTGAGTCACTGAACTAGACCTCAGGGCTGTGTTAGTTATTGTGGTGTTGGTGGCTTTTGGAGTATTTTTGATTGGAATTTTCTGAGAAATAATATGCCTTGCTGAGTGCTGCAGACCAACCAAGAAATTTGGGTTTCAGCACTAGTGAGTGGCCCTTATTATTCTGTTAGTTAGCACTAATTAGCAGGTACAGGTATCTATGCATTGCATCCATACAGTAGGAACACAGTTTACTGACCAGGCTTACTGGACTTGTATGATAACTTAGCAATTAATCCTTTCTCCAAAAAAGTAACACGGCAAAAGATTAATGTTGAGGCTTCAAAATGCAGAGTCTAGAAACCAGTAGATGACATCATGTTGGCTACATCCATCTTTTATGTACACTCTAAACAAAACTGTATTCGTCAAATTTTATAAATGTCATTGCAGGGCAAGCCATCTTTCCCTCTTTGATTTAGTCACTTCGTGTTCTCTGTGAAGTTAGCTATATTTGGAAGAACCGGACAAGGTGTCACATTATCTGGCAATGAGGTCTTAAAACTTATATGTGCAGGAAGGGCTGTGATATTGCAAGCTCAACCAATAGCAGACAAGGAGAGGACACCCTGGAAGAGAAGAGTCACATTGCTTGGCTGCAGTCCCAGTGCAGCCAGTGTAGAGACATCAATAACCGGATCACTTAACAGTGGGGGAAGTCATTGATTACAAGGCAGAAGGATCAAAAGCCACTGGGTTGGTGAATTCTACCACCTCTGCGCTGGAGGTGAAGCAGAAAGGGTGGAACCAGTTAAGATCACTGAGCAGACCCACCTTCATGGTAAATGTTAATGTAGGGAGACCTTCAAAAATAAAAAAAGAGGTCCTTCTCTTTTCTAATTTGTTTCTTGACTAATAGCTGTGTATTCGACTTCCTTGAAAGCTTATATTGTTCTTCTCATGGG
The DNA here is from genome assembly GCA_024447675.2 of Pterophyllum scalare. NCBI lineage: Eukaryota > Metazoa > Chordata > Actinopteri > Cichliformes > Cichlidae > Pterophyllum > Pterophyllum scalare. The sequence goes on from JAMQGT020014402.1 coordinate 92,135, forward strand.
AACTCAAAAATCACTTTAAATCTATTCTTAAATTGAAATACAAGGACTACAAAAAAATCACTCTGCCCTCATTTCCATGTCCTCAGTACATAAAATGCCATGAACCCTTTATCTAACACATCTGTTATGTGAGTCTAGCTAGAAACTGATGTTCAGCTTCAGGGTCAAATGCCCATATATAACTACATCTGATGCAAAACACGCCTGTGTTGTTATCGGTGAAGTTGGCACCTCTGACCAGCTGCAACAAGGACACTAATGACTGATGACAGCTACAAACTGTTTAGTGCATCAAAATCACATTTTCAGACAATCACAAAGCAGGCCTGGAGCCATTATGTGCAGAGCCCAGTGGAGTGGCTGGTTGCCATTGTGGGGAGGGAGTGGAAACTTCACATATGAACACCCCCCCCCTGTGATGCAGGCAAGGACAGCCAGCAGCATACTAAAGGCTAGTCTCTTTTCAGAGACATGCAATATTAGTAAACACCACGAGGAAGCAAAAAGGTTAAGAGAGAGCGTGCATGGCTGCAGGGAAAATCTCGCACCCATACAGAGTAAAACTGAAGGCTTACCACGAACCCAAAAGATGCAGTTTTCTTTTACACAAGCTAATGTTTAGATATGCCACCCAGACTCATACAGCATGGCATTGTTTTACACAGCCAGGTCTAAAGGTTGTCATAACAGTAAACTGTGACTAAAATTTGTCAGATTTTATTTTTAACAGTAATGTCCCATTACTACAACCCATTACTTTACCCATTCACATGAATGGACAAAGACTAAATAAGACTTTATTTTGTTTAAATAATGCCTAACACAAGTTAAATTTTTTTTTAACTTCCAACATACTGATTGATTATTTGGTTTAACAGAAATCTGGGACTTTGAGTTAGAAGCAGGCAGCATACATCTCTGTATTACACTGGTATATAAAAAACATCTAGTTTGAAAGGGAGTTATCGATGAACGTGATTTAATTAAGCTTTCCACACTGGTTCTGAAATTGTAGCTGACATGTCATACAGCACAGTACTAAACCCCAGGCACCCAGGTTTGATCATAAACCAAGGCAGTGCTTAAGACTTTTGTGTATAAATAACTATTAATATTGACTAACTTTAAAACACTGCCAACAACATATGAATGCTAAATTTAAAAAAAAGATAGAATGCATTATTAGATTCTGTCATGAAGGTTAAGACTGCTGCCTGTTACTTTATATTTTAAACAACCTGTTCTGAGCAGTAAATCCCCTGCTTCTGTCCCTGCAATGGATTTAAAAGTGCTGCCTCAGCATGAACTGTTGGTTTGCAGAGGGCACTGGTATCATTGTCATTCGGAGCGCTCACTGCCACAGTATCTCTGGCCGGCTGTCTATAACCCAGCAGCTTTGTCTTACCCGGTGAGTTAGAATGCGGACAAATTGGCTGCTCCTTGGTGCACAGCAATTTGCTGTCCTGATATCATCACAAGCTTCTGACACAATGGTGAATTTATAGAGATCAGATATTTTTGGCAACCCCTGTGATTCTGAGTTTCAGTGGGACCTTGTTTTGACTTTGATGTCTGAAACATTCAGATCTGGTATCCAGACATCCCAACAGCAGATATTTTATTATTGCTGAAAAGACAATTACAGACCTGTACCAAAGACAGCACCTAGTGTAACAGTATGGCTCATGGAGGATTTTTTTAAAATGGTCTACTGCACAGAAGAATGAGGTAATTAATTTACCTCACTGACTATACAGACAGTGGGGAAGAAACAAAAACCTTTTCGTTTTGGTGCTTTTTTCACTATTAGAAAAAAATGAATATAGCTGGACACTTTAAGCTATTTAGTGAATCTTAAAAGGGAATCTGTGTTTGGAAAGTAACTTAAACTGAGAAAAAGACTTATATAAATAAAATTATTCATCTTTTTTTTAAAACTTAATATTTGTATATATAATATATAAATCAAATGTGGGATGGAGGCAGTGGATTTAAAACAGAACTGAGTCTAAGAGAGAAGCTGGGAAAATAAATCAGGAGATCTGAATGAGTTTCCCTGTCTGCCACATCATCAAATAATACCTTTGTACTATGAACCAGTCAACACATTCTCTACATTATCTGGCAGCAGACATTATGCACCACTGTCCTCCATTAATGCGCTGTTCTGTGGCCCAGGTAGCGGCCCCTGTTTGTAAGTATTAGAAGCAGCAGAAGATTCAGCGGACTAAACCCATTTTACATTCAACTCTCACTCCACACTACTCCACTCCACTTCCTCCCACTCAGCTCCATTCCTGTGCTCCCTCTCTTTACCCTTCTCTTAGCCACAGCCGTGGCTGTCGTCAGAATGCAGGCCCTGTCTGGAGGACCACACACAGCGTAATTATTAATAAGAGAAGATGACAAGTGAACATCCCTCCTGAATGTTAAGAGATGCCAGCAGTGACTGGAGATGGCAGTCCACTCTCTCACTTTCAGAAATACTTGGATGAGGACAAGCGCTACTTTCCCACTGATCTCCTGTTCAAAGTCACTCACAGTAGGCACATGAGAATATGCAGGTCCCATTCTGCTAATCACATCCCACCACGCTGAGACTGACTTTGCATAAGTGTTCATAAATAGAGATTTAAGATTTCACACTCTCTCACACATGCTTTCAAACAAGACTCTGGAGGGTGTTTTACTTACTGAGTGTTGCTCATGTTGAGGTCTTGTTGCTGCAAATAGACGTCCACACTAAATAACCCCAAGTGTGAAATATGATTTCACCACTGCAGAGACTGGGCTCCTGCCACACATAGAGAAAACAGAAGAAAAAAACAGACAAAGCACATAAAGGGGTAAATAATGGGAAAGCTCCCTCTTCTGAGACTGTTTGTGGGATATAATTGGTAGCTGCAGAACAGAAAGTAATAGGTCTTGTGGGGAGATTGCCCCAATGTTAACAATAAACAATAATTCTGAAAATTATGAGACATCTATATATAGACTTGTAACAGAAATGCATCAAGAGCTATCAATGAAATATCTGTGCTTATGCTTTTCCTGAAGGTGCCTTGCCCTAACTCCAGCTTTAGCTATGCTCTGTTCAACTATTTTCCTGGGGAGCACTAAACTGTAATGGATTTTAAATCTCCTCCAATATACGCTCCGCTCTGTGAATCAGGGGCTGAGGAACATCACACCTCTTGCATAGCAAGTGCAGCAGGATGCTAGCTCTTTGTGCCACAGGATAGAGAGCCATTGATGTCCAAGCCTGTTTAGTGAAAGCCTATTCCGGCTAATGAAATGGACACATCATGACCTGAGAGGAAAGTCAAAAACATAGCCACTAATTTAACATTTAATTAAATAACTGCTATTTCAAACAAAACAATGGCAATGATAGCATACCGTTGCCCATGTCTTAGAAATTTAGAAGATATTTTATGAATTTAGGGTAGTGTGTGAGACACAAAGGTACAGCGAAAGCCTCCAGACATTCAGAGGTGAGGAGTCAGCGTACATGGCCACAGCAGACTAATGTAGTAAAGTACAGCAGATTAAATGCTACTCAGGATAAATCAACCCAGGTCATTCAAGGGCTGAGAGTGATATTGTGGCCAGTAAGAGGTGAAGAAAGTCAAAAAAGATTATCACAGAGCCAAAAGTAAAGAAATACTATGGAAGTGACCAGAAAGGTAAGTCTATTCAAAGAGGTGTGCAAATCTCTCTCTCTCTCTCTTTTTTTTTTTTTTTTTTGGAGATAATGCACTCCTTAGCAAAGTATTTCTGGACTTCTCTATTAGAGAGATCGAATTTTACAATCAGCATCTTGACTTGCCCCTTATCACTATAAGTACAGCCTTCAGTAAGTGCTTCATCAGCTGGGGGGGGGGGGGTCCGAAAATGCAGCACATTTTTTCTGGGATCTTTTCAGTTCACTGTGAGCCTTTTCTGTCCGAGGCTTTCTGGATTTAACGCAGTCAAGATGCATTTGCAAACATCTTCCACTAAATCATTGCTACATAAACAGTTAAACAATGCTGTTAACATTTTTCGCACTGTGCTGAGAGGCCATAGAGCCTCATTCATGTTCATGTTTAAACCAACTGAGATACATCAACTCCACAGTGCGCTTTAAATTAAACACCACCTAGAAAAGGAACACAAAAACACACTAACCTCTTGTGTTTTCTTGCTCTACATTGTGTAAAGTGTGGTCGTGACTCCTTTGCCCTCGCAGTGATGATGGTTATATCTCCCTCCTCGCCAATGATGATGATGATGATCAGTATGAGGGAAGCTCGGATCTTGCTGTGTGTAGGTTGCGATTAGCCTTAAATTTGCGTTGGCCAAACACCCGTATCGCCTCTCGGAAGATAGCGCACGACACAAACACTTACTCCGGACTGTAAGCACCATCCTTCAGAAGGAGACGACGAGTCTGTCACTGAATCAGGAAGATAACGACATCTTCGCAGGGAGGCATAATGTGCTTGCAGGGCTTCCCCCAGAATTACATCAGGGACTCCATGTGCCCGATAATAATAAGAGGTTCACGACCGGGAGCTGTCCAGGTGCTGAAAACTGATTCCAGCGGTTACAGATGTGTGACGAGCGGCGCCCCAGAGGAAAGTCGATAGCCTAAGATTGACCAAAAACCGTCGCAATAATATCATAGGAAGCATGTATGTAGTCAGTGTTCCTACTAAACCATTAGAGCCCGCAAAAGTCCTCCTTTATATGCCACCCTGGAAGCGTCGACGTAAAAATACTCTCGCTTCACTTCACCTCTTGAGCTTCAGAGCTCCTCGCGATAACAACCCACCCGCGCGAAAAAAAAGAAAAGAAAAAGAAATCACTAATACAGTGACAGTGAAGTGTTTCTGTGACCCTCAGTGGTGAGTTTAATGCAGTTTATCAGGCTGCAACACACCAACAGCAGGCTCTCTGCGACATTTGAATTGCATCCTAAAATGCATTAACAGGACTTAGATCCCCAAACATCAAATAAGGCAACATTTATAAAGGGTTTATAAGTTGTGACTAATGGCTTTTACAAATGGCATTAAACAATTTACTAAGGCATTAGATTCCTTTGCAGAAAATAAAAAGTAAGTCGTCCCTTAATACATGCTCATGAGGTTTTCACTTTCAGTGCACTAAGCCATCAAGCCTGCACTTATAAATGTATGATGACACTGCAACTTTTTTTTTTAAGTGCTAGTACAGTTAAAAGAAAATTACCAGGACTTTTCAATGAATTTCTAATACCCAAATTAAAATTATGGACAAACACAGTCCCATTTCTGTACTTTATTTACTTTACTAAACACACACACTAAACTCAAAGTGCAGGCTGAATCAAGTGTGTTCTCCAAACACTTCTTGGAAGGGTGGGTTACAGAGCTAAACAATCCTGCAGTCCTGTAAGAGGTGAAAAAAGAGCCACGACACAGGAAACTACATAAAGACCCATCCACCCCGTTTCTATACACTATTTTCTCCCACAGCTGCAACAGAGGAAACACAATCAGGAAGTTTTTTCAAGAAGACAGTAACTCCCACTAGATACTCACTGAAACTGTCATCGCTTACACTGGAAAATCATTAGGAAAGGCCTTTTGTAAGAGCCTGTATGAACAGGAGAAATGATTACAGCAGGTCAAACCTGTTTCACGTGAACATCAGCTACTATTTTAAGACTCATATATCCCATAAAGTAGGGATTCATAAAGGTTGTAAACCAATATATTTTTTGATAAATTTTAATGGTTGAGAGCTAAACAAAGCAAATAAAGCAGGTGTTACCAACTGAGGGGTTTTTGTGAACTTGGCCATAACTATTTAAAAGCTTATAACTTATGTATAAGGCCTTACTGAATGATTGGCTATCGCCAGTTAGCTATGAATTGTACACCATTTAAAAATAGTGCTTCAAAAAAATAAAAATGGAAATAATGCCTCATTATAGCATTCTTACCCTAACGAAAAGTGTATAAACCATTAAATAATCATAAACTGAATGGAAAAAATCATTAAAATCCATCTGCCATTGCCACACTGAATGATTGTGGCATGTATAAAATGAGAAAACCCGGTCACAAAAGTTTAAAAATAGCCATTTGATGAGTTAACTAACGGTTCTAATCATAGAGTGGTAATTATCTGCCTGAAGGAAGTGGTACATGTTTCCGTTGACTATAAACTACCCACGATTACATTCATGCATTTCTTGCATACCGTTCAGTTTCAGTTGTACCAAACCCAAACATACCAAGCTCACATTCACAGCAGGTGCTTTATGTCACCAATACTCTGTCTGACGCAACTTACTCTACAAAAACAAAACCAACATGTCATCTAATCAGTCTTCATCCGATCCTCCCACACACAGGTCAGCCTTACTAAAATGACCTCCCGGAGGCTCTTCAGACCTCCAAAAACCATTTTTGATTTGCTCATATGCCAATAATGACACCATTCATTACAGACTAACAGATTACCAGCCTGTATCCTGACATTTAACTTGCAATGTGGACAAACTGCAATCTCAACATATTTTAACCTAGGGAGGAGCTCACTCACATTAATGCGTCCTCTGAGATCCAGGTGTCACTATGACTTACACTGTGGACCTGAACTAACCACCAGAAAACTGGGATTTTGTGAGCTGGTAAGTGCAGATTCCTGATTTATTCAAAGAGATATATGAGATATATTTCTCTAACAACAATAATCAATAATAGTGTATGAGTCCTTACAGATTTATAAATTGTTTATATATGTAGGTTTGCCTAAAACATGCTTTCCTGGTGTTGAGTGCTCATGTTCTGTTCTTTGACAAAAATGTTTCTCGTGTTCTAGAGCCAGCAAGGGGAAATAAAAAAATACTACAAATGATGGCAGGTGATGATGATAATAAAAAAACATTTGAAGGACAAACAAATTCTATTTTTAAAAAAAAGACCTTTTTAGTTTTATCATAATTAACCTTTCTTATTTTATCTCTGTAGATCATGGAAGTCCTTGCAGTGGGCAGGAAGCCACCTACTGTATGAATGGAGGGACATGTTACAAAATAGCTTCTGTGGACACACTCTCTTGTGTGTAAGTTTAATGAAAACAATTGTCTTCCATAAAAGAATGAACTTAATGTAAAATAAATGGAGACTTCCCAACATGGCAACATTGTTGACTAACTTACAAATTTTTGTGTCATGCTATCTGACTTCAGGTGCAATGAAAATTATAAAGGCAGCAGATGTGAACACTTGCAGCTCTTCAGCTTTAGCCCCAATCCAGAGGAGGCCGGTTTAATTGCAGCCGTGGTCATCGTTGCCTTCCTTATCTTGGTTGTGCTCGTAGTCATTATCTACTACATACGCAAGTAAGTACACTATGGCTTTAGAAAAATGCTTTCAAAGCATCTATAAGTAGTATAAGGAGGTGTTTAGTTTATGTTACAGAATCTTGGTATTATTGTGCACACTTCCCAAGCTTATATACATTACTTGTGTCCACACATAGGATGCTGAAAGCCAAGAAACAGAGACAAGAGAGCCAACAGAACCATAGGCAAGAATACTGGAAGGTACAATCAAGAGCATGAACTACCCTTCTGATGTAAATTACTACTCTATTTTTGTTTGTATATTTGATAGCTTCATAAAATAATTGTATTAAGTGTCATTTATCTTGTTATACTATCTGAGGATTTGAGTACGACTATTAAAAAAAAAAGAAAAAAAAAGAGGAAAACTGCTGCACTGACCCTAAATGGCAGGGTGACGAGTATCACACCAGCATCATTCTGGTATTAAATCACATTTCAATCTATATGCCTTGTCTAAGATATATTAAAGTGCAGTTTAAGTGCAACTTTTTGAAATTTGTGGCAGTTTCGGGATTAAAAACTAACTCGCTGTATGTGATGATGAAATATTTTGCATTTGTAAATATATACTATTATTTTTATTGAATGGTTTGAATGTGTGATTTCTGGTGCTATGCAAATACATACTCTTACATTCTTTTATTTACTTATGGGGTCTTAATGGACTAGTCATTCTTCCACCACAGCGCCTCATTCCTAATCTTAACCCTCAAACCATAATTGCTCATTGAAGCCTCATGCACCCATCAGAGTGATCGTGCTTTAAAAAGATATTAGCACTCTGCAGTTTTAAAACTAAAACTGGATCTCACAGTGCTGGACATGCAAGAGTACATGCATGTGTGTGTAAGGGTCTGTATAATTAGGTTATCCCAAGCCATTTATCAATGCCCTTAAATCTAAAAACAGGGGCACAGGAGATCCCAGGAGTTCTAGGAAAATGGTGCCATCGAATCGGCTTCAATTTGCCGTACAGAGGAGGAAATGAAAACTTGTCAGACTACATTTTCTATAGTTTGTCAGTCTTTCTGTGTTCCCCAACACATCAACAAAAATCCCAAATGTGGGGGCAGAAACAACTGTTGGAATGCTGACTACTTGGTTTCACTTTAAAATTCTTGCCACCATTAATGGCTGGCTGCACACTCATTCGGGCATTAGATGTTTGGACTGACATTGTGCACTTCAGTCAGTTTTACCTTTGGCATTATAAAAATTGTGAACACACTGAAAATTTTTCTTATAAGCAGAAATTCCTTTTAAAAATGTACTGGATTAGTGTCTACTATACTATATAAACCCAAAAAACTAAAATCACAGGCTTCTTTTTTTTTTTGATAATCTGCTTCCATCTAGTGGCAGAATGTTTTCCCTATTTAATGCTGTAATTGAGAAACATGAATTCATAAGATTTATTTTATTTCCTAAAAGTCCAGACACATTGAAAAACTGTATCAAAATGACACAAGATCACAAAGTTTGCCTTCAATATAATGCAAACATACAATTCTCTACAGAATTACTCTTTTCTGGCTTTGTCAAACTCACGCGCAATTTTCAACGCAGTGTTGTTGAGTCCCACAGACTGCATGTTAGTAATGATGGTGACCACCACCCCCTGTGGGAGAATGGGGGTCTGTTCTTGCCATTGATTGATCTCTTCACTGGGTAAAACCAGCAGGACGCTGCTAGCCCCCACAGCACCTCCTGTGTGTGACACATAGTGTCTGCGTTTTCTGCACTGGCCGTATTTCTGTGCTTTCTCCACAACCAGCCAGCCTTGAGCATACAGTCCATCCTTATCCCAGCTGGCCTCAGTCCCATCAACTGGAGCCCATAGCTCTATGGCTGTTTTGGGTTTGAGAAAGCCAGGAAGTAAGCCCTTGGTATCCTTCAGGTGGGCCACCTGGTAGCTGTAAAGCAGAGCGTTACCGAACAGCAGCAGGTCTCCCGCAGTGGAAAGGAAGCCGCCTCCTGCCCACTTGTAGGAGTTGTCTACGTACGGGCAATTCACAACACGCCCACGCTTGTTGTGATGATAAAATCTGTGGAAGTGCATCGACAGGTAATACGAACTCACTACTAGATTTCATCCAAAAAAAACGAGCATGAGCACTGAGCATGAGTTGGAGCATCATGTTTTTTTAGTAATTTGGTCATAACTTCAAACTTGTGATTATATATTACCTGGAGCGGTGGTAAATAATAGGGTCATTCTCATCAGGTACTGTATTGAGCATTCCCAACTCACGGAACATATTCGTCATGACGTCCAGGAAGTGCTGACCAGCAGCCCGCTCCACAACAGCACTAAGCAGCGTGAAGGCATGAGTGGAGTACAGAAAAGTAGTGCCTGCATGGAGCAAACATACATCTGACTCATAAAGACATTAGCATTGAAATTGTGTTACTTTTTTGTTTTTTAAGCAGGTAAATACAGTAAGAGATTTACCAGGTTTGAAAATCAGGGGGTCATTCTTAAAAAGGTCCAAAGACTGAGTGACACTTTCAAAGTTGTCCTTTAAGTAGTATTCCTCATGCTCAAACTCTTTTTTTTCTCTTGGCGTTCTGATCTGTTGTGGGTTTCTTTTTGTTTTCAGATGAGCTCTTTTCAATCTCTTTTTCTTTAACTGAGGGCTTTAAAAGTCTCTTAGCTTTCTCCCTGTCCTCCTTCACTTTCTTTGCATCTTTCTCATAATGCCGAATGCCACTCAGGTGAGACAGGAGCATGCGTGAGGTTATTGTGACCTGAAAAAACAAACAAACAGGTAAACATGAATGCCAGCTGAACATATATATGAACATTTTTGCTGTTTTTTAAAAAAAAATTACTTACATCTTGGCCATCAAACTGTTTTTGGGGAAACTCTGGTACATATTTCTGGACTGGGACATCAAGATCTAGTTTCCCCTCCTCACAGAGTCGTGCAGCAGCTGCAGATGTGAGGGGCTTACTGATGCTGGCAATTCGCATTACTGTTTCTGAAGTGCATGGGACACGATTCTCCAAATCAGCATAACCAATTCCTAAATTAGACAGAGAATTTTAATGAGTCATATAAGAATAGGAATGCATTTTTAGAGGAATATGCTGGTGGTTACTTTTGAACCATTAACCTAATTTAATAAATTAGATAATTTAGGACATATTACAGTAAGAAAGCTGAGCCAGATCCTTAAAATGCATCTATCATTTTTAGCATTGCAACAAAGAGCAATGCCATTACAATGTATATTAAATAAGCAGAAACACTAATATAAGCAGATACCAGTGGTCCACTTCCAGGTGAGACAAAAGCAGCCACATGTCTTGACCTCAAAAGTCCTCTACAGGCTAGGCAAAGGCATCCTGATAGCCATTAGATATTGGGATGAAATCCTTGGACCCACTGTCAGACCCTACACCGGTGCAGTGGGTCCTGGGTTTCTCCTAGTTCATACAGGCATGTGAAAAGAAAGTTTTGCACAGGACTCTATGCAGGCCTGTGCAAAACTAAGTACAGTTCATGATACAGTAGCTTGTAGAATCAATTATTAGCATTGTTGTTTTCTGTATGACTTTATCAGTCTGTCACATTGTTGTGGAGGAATTTTGGCCCACTCTTCTTTACAATGTTGCTTCAGTTCATTGAGGATTGCAGGGATTCCTTTATGCACAGCCCTCTTAAGGTCCTGCTACAGCATCTCAGTCGGGTTGAGATCTGGACTTTGGGCTATTGCAACACTTTGGTTCTTTTCTTTTTCAGCTATGCAGATTTGCCAGATCTGCAACAGAAAATGGCCCAAACTTCTGCCACACTTACTGATGATCACTTTGCCAAGTTATTCACAGTACATGGCTGCTACTTATCCTCTTAATTCATATGAAAGCAGTAAGGGTGCAACTTAGTTTTTCAGAGTCCTGTAAAAATCCAGCTCTCAAGGGGTTAATGATTTTAGGTTTACAATGACCATTGTTACATAATTTTCTTCTCAACAAATTGCAAAGTGTAGGTCAGTAAAGATTTTCAGCTTGAATATTTAATTCATCAAGATTTGATGTGTGAGTTCCCTTAATTTTTTAAGTAGTGCGCATATGGGAGGTATTGAAATAACTGGCAGTTTTTTCTTATGATCTTATGGTCTTTATACACTCTTATTCTCTTTTTCTATAGCAATAACTGTTATCCCAGGTGTGTTTTTTTTTTCTGTGGTACTCATGTTTGTGTTTGAGTAGGGGTGGATGTTTTTCAAACCTTTGTAAACTTCCACCAATAAAAATGTGGGCCATTATCTCAATATGTGGGGTGGGAGGGAGAGATAAAGGATAAAAATGCTGTGCAGTCCAGCACCAACCTTCACACCAGACCTGAGCACCGTCCACAGAGACTCCAACTACCAGTCCGGGAGCCCCGACCTCATCCTGCCAACACACAGAGACACAAGAGATGCTACAAGTGGAACTGGATTTAAGCCACAGTAAAGGAACACTGCCCAATCAGTTGTAAGCAGTTCATAAGCCTACCTCTGTGCCTACCTTTATCCGCTCCACGAGGTCTCTGCTAACTTTTATGGCATCTCTGTATCGATCTGTCTTTTCTGTTCTCTTAACTGTAATATCACTTGAGCTGCCGGCAGCGTCACTGCTGTATTTCAGCCAGACAGCTAAAGCAATCCCCACCCCAACCCCACACACCCAAAGCATGGACTTTGACCGGTATTTACAAAAGGCTGACCCTCCCACATACCGCCTTTGTTGCTGAATAAAAATATTAGCTGGCATCTGCTGCTGCCTGGCTCGCGCTCCTGCACGCGGTGTCATCAAGGGGGGATCGTGCGCTGCTAGCAGACTGCACTTAGTACAAAAACGCCGCGGCAAAACCAAGCGCAACATTGTGAGAAACCGTGCTCCTCTTTCTCGGCGATACACCGACTACTTGTTTACTTCCTGTGCGCGTCCTCGTCTCGAAACGGCTCGATCAAGACCAAACAAATCAAATCATGATTCATAGAACATCGAGCAAGGGATATTAGTTTGTAGCAAGAAGAGAGACCAGGGAACAGAAATGAGTCCTTGAACAATATCAGCCTTTACCTACTTTTGTATGTGTATGTGTATGCTGTCATACCCAGCGTTAACGGAATACGGCAATAAATCGTACGCGCGCGCGCGCGACACACACACACACACGGTAACAGGTCTCTTCATTTAGAGAACAAAAACCCACATGAGACATTTTTATATGCTTTACTAATAATGACCCACAAATAATTAGAGAAATACAAGTAAAAGTTGTAAACCGATATTCCACATAAGAGAATGCTTAAAAGACCGGATAATAATGCACCTTGGTGATCCACTTGGTGATGCTATGTGGGTGGGGTTGTAGGGACACATTCACAATACCCAGATCGTAATCCCATTTCTATTTTGGGGACTGTGCTAGCCTGCTGATATTAGTTTAGACAGTTTTGAAAAGTTGATGCTGAGCAGTGCTTTTAAAAATATAATTTGGTATTCAGATAAAGTCATTCTTCTTGATATACATCCCATTAATGTACAAATGCATTTGTTTAAAAAAAAACACAAACACACGCACACACACAAAGTTGGGAGCATTCCAGCTGCAGTCTCAGAATGCCAACCCACACAACCACAATAGGCCTACATACGCAAGCTAGAGAGCAAACTTTGTGCATCTGCATTCAGAATAAATTCTGGTTCTCTCTCTCACCCACACACAGACCCTTATCTTTCCACTGCTGCAGCGAAGGAATTTTAGAGGTCATGCCAACTATTTAACCGCTGTAAGCACGCAATTCTGTGGCAGCATAAAACAGTCAATAATATATTTATTGTATTGCATGTGCATTTGGATATGCATGTTAATTTTGTTTTTCAACTTTAACTTCAGTGATAGCTACCAAGTAAAGTGAAGGATTTTTCCCACCCGCAAGCCACTTTTTAGGCACACCTATTCAAATGCTTAACACAAATCTAAAAAGTAAATCACATGACAGCCAGAAACATGGTTCAAGTGACTTTGAAGGTGGCATGGTTCTTGGTGCCAGACAGGCTGGTCTGAGTATTTCCAAAACTGATGATCTAATGGGATTTTCCCACACAACCATCTCTAGGGTTTACAGAGAATGGTCCAAACAAGAGAAAAGTGAACAGCAGTTCTCTGGGAGAAAAATGCCTTGTTGATGTCAGAGGTCAGAGGAGAATGACCAGAGTGCCTCGAGCTGATAGGAAGGCAACACATAACTTCTGAAACTGAGGCTACAATTCACACAGGCTCACCAAAATTGGACAACAGAAGATTGGAAAAAAATGTTGCCTGATCTGATGAGTCTTGATTTTTGATGTGACATTAAGATGATAGGATCAGAAATTGAAAGCATGGATGCATCCTGCCTTATATCACCAGTTCACCCTTATGTTGGTGGTGTAGTGTAATTGTTTGGGGTATATTTTCTCAGCACACTTTGGGCCCCTTAGTATCAACTGAGCATCATTTAATAAACACCACAGCCTACCTGGGCATTGTTGCTGATCATGCCCATCCCTTTATGACTACATCTTCTGCTTAGATTATGTCAAACTGGCTTCTTGAACATGAAAATAAGTTCACTGTACTCAAATGGCCTTCACAGTCACCAGAGCTCAGTCCAATTGAGCACCTCTGGGATGTAGTGGCAGATTTGCATCGTGGTTATGCAGCTGACAAATCGGCAGCAAATGCATGTTGTTATCATGTCAATATGCATCAAAATCTGTAAAGAACACCTTGTTGAATCTATGCCACAAAGAATTGTCAGTTCTGAAGCCAAAAGGGGATCCAGCCCAGTACTAGCAAGGTGTACCTAATAAAGTGTCCAGCAAGTGTATAGCCCATGGTTTGATTGTTAAACTGTCATAGTTTTATAAGATAAATCATTCAGAAAGATTTCCAAGGCTAAATGAGTTAAAATTTTTGAAAGTGAACAGATATTTTAAGTAGTCATGGGTGAGCTGCAGGGTACCAAAGCAACACATGACATTGCTTTTGCACAGCTGGAAGCCAAACTGAGGTCTGAGGGAAAAAAACAAAAAAAAACAGAGCCAGAAGTAATGCGAAATACTGCAAAATTAATAGATTTATTATTTTTTTAACCATTTCAAAAATGTAATACATTCTGCATATGGGAAGATACTCTATTAAATAGGCTTCCTCTTTTCTTTTGCACTGCAATTGAGCTTCATTCAATTACAGGCCACCTCTGATGGACAAAAAGGCTATGTATGTACCACAAACAAAGTTAGAAAACTTTCAAAACATGCTTTTATTTATATTTATTTTTTACATTTTTGATATGACACTTGAGACATCTACATTAAAACAATGCTAAAATAATGCACAACCAGTAGACCAAAAAAAAAAAAAAAAAAAATCATACTATATAGACAAAATGAAAAAATTTTGAACTTTGGTTTTAAAGAAAATGAGCGAAAAAGGACTGGCATCTTGTGCCACTTCTTTAACATTACAGTAGCACCAGTATACATACCGACAGTCACTGCCAATGTATACGTACACTTGTGATGACTTTTGTGTGTGTATTGAGTTTTCTTTAACACAGTTTACTGCATGTGTAATGCTGAGGTTTTACTAAGTGCAAAATTTCTCCACTTTGTCCTTTGGTATGTGCATAATCAAGGTGGAATGCTACGTACCAGATCAGCTTCAATGCAGATGTAGAAAAAATTTTGTAACCAATGGTACATTTTATTTCACCAGATGACTTGTCAAAAAAAAAAAAAATCTCAAGGATTGCAAAAGGCAGACATAAAAACTGGCTTGCGAAATCAACTGTGTTTCTCAGTTTAGGCTTTATGAGAGGGTTATGTTTAAGCTTTACTTCCCCCTCAGTTTTGCTCCTTTGTTGAGTTCTGCTGAAGGCAGGACGGTGCAATAAGAATAGCATCTGGCTGTTCGTACGCCACCACTGGCAAAGTACGAGAAGAGGGGATTTACAAGAAGCAAGGTGCAAATACATTAAGCCAAAAACCACAGTGTGTGTGTGTGTGTGTTTGTGTGTGTGTGGGGTCAGACTGTGCTTTCACAAATTATTCAGTTCCATTAGAGTCTGGTCCAGCATCTGGTGCATTTCGAGGTTCTCTTCTTTAGCTTGTGATAGTTTCTCTGTTAGAACAATCAAACGAAGAAATTTTAATTTCACACAAGCATGCACAGGTGAGTCAGTTGATTAGCTTGCATTAATAATCAAGCTGGCTACATCATTCTGGTCTGTCAGTAAATCTGAGTGCTTTTTAACCTGACCTGCAAAGCACTGACAGCAAACAAGAGGAACATACAGAACAGCAAGCAATCATGCAGATCCACAAATGCACTGCAGCTGATACAGAAGACACCATAACAGTATACAGGAAGATTATTACAGTGCAGGTTATAATAGTTTAATTAATATTAAAACGCCAAACTAAAGGTTAGAAAATGACATAATTAAAAAAAATCCCTGATTTTTACGGTTTCAAATACACTTCCACCAACAGCAGCACACACATCGAGCAGCAGAGGCATCACACTTTGGGCAGCGTAAACGGAAAAGCTTTGGATCTTACGCTGGATCTGATTGTCATACACACACTGAAAGCAAAACCGTAGTAAACAGATCACACATTTGCACAAGTTAGTCCTCATTCAAGGCCACACGAAGTTCATTAGTGAGAAGGCGGTTTTTCTCAAGTTGATGGTAGAGCCGATCTTTGCAGTCAGAAAGCAAGTTAAAAAACAGAGAGAGAATAGGAAATCAGAGGAAGACAGGAAAAGAGAAAGTGTAATGCCCTTTGACATCTACCTTCTCTAGAATGGAGCACAGAGAGATGGGTTTAATCTTTGTAACACACAGTGAAAAATATCCGAATAGCCATAATAATGAATAATATTACAAAACAAAGTGCTTTGAAGGCTCTTGTTTTATATTTTCATCTGCTAGAGGTGAACCAGAGCTGTGTGGTAGAAGAAGAAACAGAAAATAGAGTATCACGCCAAAGCGGTAACCCTAAATCCTAAAATGGAACCATTAAAAGTTGAATAGAAAAGAAGCATCTGATTAAATGTTGCTGCCATTCTCTAGCCCAAATGGTTTCATATTTTAAAAAAAAGGTTTAAGGATGTAGCTCAACATATTCTGCTGTCTGATTTTAATTCTGAAGTCCTAAATGACTCACAGCAGAAAACATCTCACTTCTGCTCCTCTTTGTCAGAATTTATGGCAAACGACTTTAATAAAAAGACTCAGAATGTGTCATTGTGTGTTTATTTAAATACATGACAGGATACCATGTATCATACAAAGCCCGTTTGTCATAATCACCGATATCAGTCAATATCATCCAATATTTCATCATTAGATGAGGCTCCACAACTCTTACATACTGCTCTGTACGCCAACCATTGCTCTACGTCGCCGCAGTCTTCCCGATAACAGCCCAACGCAAATTCCCACCAGTTCGTACATCCTTCCTGCCAATTACTCCTGTCACAATACTACATGTTCAAAAGTGCTTGCATGCATCAGTCAACTAGACTCCGCTTTCAGTCAAGTATCTGTAGATGCTGTAGGTTTCTGTGCTTTTAGGACTGCTTTGATAATCCTATTATAGCAGCTTCACAGGAAAAAAAAAATGAAACAAAAAAACTTTTGAGAAAGAAGAAAATGAACATCAACTGAAATCCATAAAACTGCACCAAGGAAAGGAGGAGTCAGGAGCTAATGGTTTGTTGAGATGCAACAAAAGAAAAAAAAAAAAAGAAATAAAAGAATTCAATAACATAACTAAAAATCAAGGCTCCTCGGTTTTATTAGAGCCACTTATAAATATATATGAATGAAAAAGAAATGAAAGAGGACAGAAAAGAGATACAGCTCACATAGAAGGAAGGACGTTTATTTCTTTTTACACAACGCAGAAAGATTCTAGGATTCTGTACAAGTGATGGGACGCAATTAATGCTGACATGAAAACATGAGGAGGAAAGGGAAGCGAGGACAGAGAGGGAAGGGAAAAAAAAAATGGAGAAAAGGCTGGAGAGAGCAGACAGATGCTGCTCAGCCGGCAGGAGGCGTCTTTGATGAGGTGTAAACAATTTATCTGTGTGGAAGAGAAGAAGTACAGTGAACCGGGAGGGGGTCGGAGTGGGACCTACGGAAATTTGAGATGAGCACCAAAATACACCAGAAACATGGAAGTCACAGCAGGGCACCACAAAAACCACAATGCACAGTGTAAGTGCATTCTGTGCATTGAGAACACTTGCAAACACACACACTGGAGGGTTGGTGCAACTCCTTCCTCTGATTACAACTTCCTGCTAGATCGCAATACGCAGAGCTTAACTGACAGACAGTTCTGGTTCCCACAGACTGGTAATTTTTTTTTAGCAAAAACTGCGGGCTCAGCCACAGTGATGGCAACTTCTCCTCACCTGGTAGGACAGTGCAAAGGAGGGTATCACAAGCACACATGGGGCCTTTCTTCTGGACAGAAGTAGACCATATTAGTAGAAGAGGAAAATGGAAACACTAACCATAACCATGGGGAAAAGTAAAGAAATTCACTGAAAACTGTCCTTACTGCAGTCTTGGTAAATCAAAAGCTTGCATGCATTACTTAAGATGTAAAAAAAAAATGCCCAGAAATATTACAATGGGCATTTGATTTTTTTCTTCTGTTCATGCATGACATTACTTCATTTTTCCTGTATTCTCAAAAATCAAAGATACTGACAAAAAAGGCATACAGTATCATCATAACTACACAAATAAAGACAGAGTTGTAATTATTACAAGTGTGGCTCAGGTACAGAGACAACACAGTTCCATTTTAAGACATTAAACTTGTAGACTATATAAAAAATAAGTATTTTTTTAGTATAGTAACAGATAAGATGTTTAGTTCTAGTGGGTGGGTGCAAGAATAAATGAGGGAGACAAAGGAGGTGAGGCAACTGATGTGTAGAGAACATGGGTACAGGCGAGGGGGGAGGGGGGCAAGCAGGTACAGCAAGTAGAAAATTACATGGAAGTCATGTCGTTGAGGGCGTGGTCCAGCTCCTCGCTGATGGCCTTGTACTTCAGTTTCTGGGCATACAACTCATCTATTGGTGGGCCAAGGGTGTACGTTGGGGGTGTGGATGGGTAGGGCAGTCATTGAAAGAAAGCAAAGGTGGAGGAGCACATGACAACGAGGTGAAAGGTGAAGCATCCAGATCATTTGGAGGACAGGGAAGGAAAAACAGAAAGAGAGGACAGAAAGTTGAAAACAAGGAGGAAAAAAAGGAAACAAAAAGTTACACCAGAATGACAGAATGGAAGTGCAACAGATGTAATGGTAAATTCTTCAGCACCAACAGAAATGGGCTGTAATTCACTGCCATACAGCTCTTAGTGCCTATAAGAGTAAGTCTGCACATCTAAGCCTAACATCGTTGCTCAACTTCAAAGCCATTCTTTCCTACCTGGAACCGAAAAAATAACCAACTAGATTTAACACCGAAAGGATAAGAAGTACCAAAATAGAAGTATGAAGCTGTCTGGGAAAAAAAAAAAAGCCATGATGACATTAAGAGGAAGCAGGATAGAGCTCAAAAGCATTTTTTTTTTTTTTAAAAAAAGCACTTACCCAAAACAATTCCACTGACAGAATAAACATGGTAAAATAACCAGAGTAGCATTCTGGGTTCAGAGGCACAAAAAACATACCTTCCAGGTCATCAATGGTCTTCTCAAGCTTAGCTACTGATCTCTCAGCGAACTCAGCACGAGTCTCAGCCTACATTACAGACACAGATTCGCAAGTTAGTCCGGCACTTGAATACTGACACAGTGACTTGTGTAAATTATCCTGGATTGAGCTTAAAATGCCAGATAAGGCCTCGCGAAACTGTACCTCCTTCAGCTTGTCAGTGAGGACCTTGATCTCCTCCTCATACTTGTCCTCCTTCTGTGAGTACTGTGGGCCAAAAACAACAGTGATAAGGCACCACAAACATGCGCACAGAGTTAAACATATTTGACTGCATTTATAGAAATGAGTCTGAAGTGAAAATGATGTGAAAAGGCTCTTCTGTTCCCCATCCGTCAATTCTGCTGGGAAGCTGCAGGGTTTGACAGCATGCAGTCGCCCAGAAGGGTCACACTTACCTTCTCAGCCTGGGCCTCCAGTGACTTCAGGTTGTTGGTCACAGTTTTCAACTCTTCCTCAAGCTCAGAGCATTTGCTGGTGTTTTAGGGGATAAAGTTGCCAAGGACAAGGAGGAAAAAAAAAGAGGAGGGAAACAAGGATGGACAGATCCGGAGGTGGATGAGGGAAAGTAAGATAGAGGGGGGGAGAGGAAACAAAATAAATAAGAACTACAGGGATTTAACAAGGAGGGAATGCCAAGTACCTCAAAAGTGCCTTAACAGAGCAGGAATGTGACTAAAGCAATGTCAATCTTGAATTCACACAATATAGTAATGTGTTACAAAAAAACCCAATAATTTGGGTGATGGCATTTTTTTTTGGGATCGAAATATGGTGCATTTCTGTGGTGTTATTCTTCAGCCCCTGCCATGTTAGGCATGAAACGGTTTAATTATACTTAGAATTAAAGAGCATAATGAAGGAGAGGAGCAAGCACAGCAAGCAAAAGCAGTGAGAAGAGCCACTCAAAGATAAAAGTGTGTCAGAATTTCTGTTTGCAGTACCTGTATGACCGTGGAGTTTAGTGATTTCATGCTTTGCTCCAAAACTCTTAGCTCATCCTCCACTCTTCGAGCACGCCTGTTAGTGGGTGTGGCGCACATGTGCAAGCCAAAACCATTCAAACCACGAGGAGCATGCAAATAATCAGCAGATACAGTAAGAACACAGGGCACACTGTTCAAATGGAAACAACTACTACACATTTAAGTGTTAGCGCTCGAAGCTTCCTGAGTATTTAAATTCCAGCATATGTGCGAGTTTAAGCAAAGATCGAGCGTGTGGAAAGGTGAAGTGGCTTACCCTTCTGACAGCTCAGCGCGCTCCTCTGTACGCTCCAGGTCGCCCTCAATGATGACCAGTTTACGGGCCACCTTTACGTGCGGCACAACAAAGTGTTTAGAAACAACAAACGCTGAATGACTGCGAGACAATTATGATTAGGTTGCATCCAGCCCCAGAGTGTTCCATACGCATTCGTTACAGAGGTATCGATTTCAAAGCTAGAAAAAAAAAACCAACAAAAAAAACTTGCCTCCTCATATTTGCGGTCAGCCTCCTCAGCGATGTGTTTGGCCTCCTTAAGCTGGATCTCCTGCAGCTCCATCTTCTCCTCATCCTTCATGGCCCTGTTCTCAATAACCTTCATGCCTCTGTGTGAGGAAACAGTCAAAGAATGCTAAGAATTAGGTGGTGAGACTTGACAGACTTCCTACAGTTTCCCTGAGGGACCATGTGTAGTTAACCAGTAGTGCTGGCTAGTAAATCTTTAATGTGCTCCTAAGGTGAATGGTTAATCATTTTCCGATATTAAAAAGGGCACAGTCATTTCTACAAAGGAGTGGAAATGCTGTCACGAGGGCTATTTACCTCCTGCTGCCTGGCCGCTGCAGTCTTAGCCTGTTCTACTCACAAAACTCACCTCTCACTCTCATCAGCAGCCTTCTCAGCCTCCTCCAGCTTGGTCAGAGCAGTGGCCAGACGCTCCTGAGCACGATCCAACTCCTCCTCAACCAGCTGGATGCGTCTGTTAAGGGAAGCGACCTCTCCCTCAGCCTAAGGAGAGAAGAAAGGCACATCAGGAGAGTTCTTTTGAAGACTGATCAACAAATCGCTCACAAATCACACAACAAGAAAGTCGATCCAAAGAATGCAGCTGGTGAATTTATTTATTTATTAGAGTAGGTGTCTCCAGCACTGTTTTATGCCCTCTGGGAGAGTGTGTGTAAGCATGGCTGTTCCAAGGTGTTATCTGTGAGCCACCTGTTGCGAAAAGCCCTCCCACCAGGCCTGCTCCTCATTGACTATGTATAATGATAATTTCCCAAACTAACATGAGGCTGAATACCTTACCTCATTACTGAGCCCCCCTGAGAGAAACATTAACAAGGCTCGAGTCAAAGGGCCTGGCACAATTAATGAACACTGAAAATGACTGCTCGCATTGTACAGCTACAAAGTAGGCTCCCTGGGGTCTGAAACATTTAAGTGTAATTTGTCTGGTCATCACCGTAACCTGCGGGTGTGTGTTAACTGAGCTGGTATCTTTACAGAAAAGCTGATGTGCATGAGTAAGCTGAAAAGAAAAAAAAATAGGAGGGCATTTCTATGATTATTCAAACGTGTAGATACATCTGCTTCCTGCTCAGCAGGTATCAGAGCTGCACTGCTCACTGAAAAGAGGATACGTTCAACAGAAGCCTGCCCCATGAGGCAAAGGTCTTTTCAGACGCTTTCCCCCTGCAGCTCTGGACCAAAGTGCATTTGAAGTTTTAAAGCATGATAAGAAAGTTTCTAAAAACCTAGAAACCCATCAATGGTTTCTTCTCAACCTAACGCATATAATTGGTTAACATAAATTACAAGCTGTTACACTAAGCCTGAGATTAACTCTGACTGCTTCGAGTCTGTGCACAAAGATTTATTTCCCGTCTAGATAACTGCCGCTAGGTCCACTGCTTGTTGCTGTGAAAGGCTGTTGTCCTTATATGGGCAAGTCAAAGAGCATAAGCTGACAGGGAACACTGGCACCTTCACATGTTGCCACAGCAGTAATTTCCTGGTTGCTGAAAAGACTTTATTCAAATGTTTGGCCTGGTCCTGATTTGGCTGGAGCAGTGAATTAAAAGGAGCTTACTAAGAAGCAGGTTTACCGGAAAAGTTGCACCATCAAAGGAGATGCAAGTGAACTCGGAGATGAGACAATACAATGGCACAAATTGCCACATTTGTTGCTGAGCCGCTAGGCCTAACGTTGCCAATTAGAGGCGCTTAGCCAGGAGCAGCGGGCTATCAAAGCCTCATCTGAGACTTGCGGTGGCGCACAGGGAGTCAAGTAAAGCTCAGCTTCCAGCACTGTGATGCGTCAAGAGAAATCCCGCTGTCACTGTGTATCAATTCAAACTGTCGCCCTACATGAACTCAACACAAGTGCACAGGAAATGCTACGGGAGGGGGAAAAAAAGCAATTTTGCGCTCGCAGGTGATGTTCTAAGCGCGGTAAACGTGCTTACTTGTTCCCTGGCTTTCCTCTGAGCCAGGAGCTCCTTCTGTAATCTCTCGGCTCTCTCTTCAGCACCGTCTGCCTGCTCTTGCAAGGATTTGATCTTTCGTTTTACTGCATCCAGCGATGTAACTCTCAGCCATTGTTTGCTGTGTCGCTATATAAAAAAGACTACACTTTGCGCTGCAGCACAATTTCCGAGAAACTGACCAGAAACGAGGTGACGTCCTTGATTGTGCAGTAAGCTGCGTGAAGAGGGGCAAAACAGTGCGCAAGCTTTCTGAAGACGCACTGTGCAATGCCTGTATTTATCCAGGAAGTACGGTGATTACAAAATAAGCCTGAAAAAAATAGGTATGCCACAGGGCTGCGCAACACTTTAAATCGTGGTAGTGTGTTACACTGCCCCATAAAATAATAAAATGTAATAAAATGTAATAGATGAAAAATACAAATGCCTTTTAATGACGCGAACACACCCTGTCTGTCACAAGTGAGCATACTTGCAGTGAACAAACTGTGCTACAGCCCCCTCTGCGGGTCCGCCGTGAGCAGTACATACGTGGCAGTGAAATGCTTTGAGAGCACAGGCCGTTCAGTGAGTCCTTACTGACTACAATAATTACAGGCTGCGTTTGAAACTTTGCAAATATCACGGAACAGCCATCCTAAAATATGTAAGGGGAAAAACAAGTCCATAAAACACAAGTGGTAGTTAAACTTATTTGAACACCCCACGCAAACCTTCTGGTAAATATCGTAAGGGTAAAGGACACTGTAATATGCTCTATGTAGAGAATGAAATACGAGCGAGGAAGACTCTTTTGACTTTTGATCCGCTTTGCCCCCCCCCCGCACCCATGATATCCAATTAAAAGATTATTACAACGGCCCCTCTGAGACCTGCTTCCTCTGACTGACTTTTATAAGCAAATATCTCTATCTGCCGTACCTCATCTCGGCCGTCACCTCACTGATCATTAAAGGGACTGTTGTCGTGAAAACGTATCTTTATGGGGACCCGGTGACGACATTTGAATGCTAAAAACTAAATTCTTTACATAGTTGTTCAATACAGTATATTGCCATGCATTTATTCAAAAGAGAAGAAAACACTGGTGCAACAAAATCCCTTTTTTTTAATGGACAGTTTATTCAAGGTTCTGGAAAAAAAGATTTTTTTGTTTTTTTTTAAATTAATGTGTTGCCCAGGGCATTTCGATGGGGAACTGTTTTTCTCGTGGTCAGCAAAAAGCGGCAGCACGCAGATGTGAGCTCATCTTGACCATATAAAGCAGTGGGCTATATTTATCTAGGCGCTTGAGCTTTTGGGAAGGCTGCGCGTTAGTGTACTCCACTTATCTCTCTGAAAAGACCTAAAACGCAGAGACCACGGTCCAAAAACACGAGAGATTGTTACAAAATTTCATAGAAATACCAAAGAGGCTGCAGGGGAGAATGAACTGAATCTGAAATAAATGTTTTAAGTGTTGAACAGTTAAGCTGACCTTCTTTGGATTGACGTGATTGTGCACGCGCATCCTTGACTGATCAGGAAGCGACAGTTCCAACTACTGGTCAAAATGTTTGATTTTAAACAATTATTTGTTGAGGATTAACTTTTCAGGATGGGCAGTGGGGGAGAAAGCCTGCTGATTTACGAACCGGGGGCAGTTTAAATTTAGTTTCTCTGCGGTGGTAAACTGTCGCTTCCCTCAGAGATGGCAGAATGGAGATGTGGGCAAGCGTGTAGGAACGGTGCCATTTGTAAATCCCTTTCTTACTTACATCTGTGGCTTTCTTCTCAGCGAGCTCAAGTTTCTCCTGGGCATCTTTAAGAGCCTCGGAGTACTTGTCCAACTCATCCTCAGTTCCCTTCAGTTTCTTCTGCAGAGCTACCAAATCGTCCTCAAGCTGAGTTTCAGTGCAGGACAGTTTCAGAGGTGATCAGCGGAGAGTCGGAGTTGCGTGAACGCGCACAGGCGCAAGAGCGCATACACAGAAAGAGACAGGGGACAGGACAGGGGAAAGAAAGAGACAGGAGAAAAGTTAGGGAAGCCCATGCACTTCAGGATCAGATACCTTGGTGGCGACCTCCTCGGCAGTCAGCAGCTTTTCTTCAGCCGTTTGGAACTCCTCAAACACTTTATCTCTTTCGTCCTCAGTTATACGCAATTTCTTTTCCAACTCTCTTATCTCGTCCTCTAACTTCACATGCATATGAAGACATTATAAAGTTAAACAGAATATAAAATAAACATGCAGTTTTCAATGATCAAGCAATATTTCGTTGAAATATATTGAATCAAAGTAATTTCTAGGGTATATTTACATTAGCACTTGCTAAAACAGTGGAGAGGATGACTTTTTCTTTTTATTATCGTCTCCACTTAATCAAAAAAGTAATAAAAAATAATAAAAACGATTCTTAATTTAATCCTTAACTGGGATTATCCATGAAAAAATAATTAATCCGTTTTTAGGAGGCATCCATTTAAATTGGAGCAGCTGTATGCTGCAACTGGTATTCCTGCTTTTTCTACGCATCTTTCGGGTTTTCCCACAAAAGGAAGTTTAAAAAAAAGCCGACCTGTTTGCTTCTGTCCTCTGCTGCTTTCTTGTCTGACTCGGCCTGCTCAGCTCTGTCCAAGGCATTCTCCTTGTCGAGCTTGAGCATCTGCATCTTCTTCTTAATGGCATCCATGGCTGCTTAGTGCCGACAAAACGTCCAAAGGAAAACCAAGGAGAGACTGGGAGAGGGGCTGGGGCGTCTGTGCCTAACTGAACGCTAAGCTGGAGTGCGGGCTCTGCCTGACTTTGCACTGTCAAATATGTACTTCCAAGGTGGTGGTGGTGGGGGAGTGACTGGATTCCTTTGGACATCCAATACTTTTTCGGAGGAGGCGTGTGTGGATGCTCGGGCGTTTTTTAAGGATCTGCTTGGCCATTCGTTGCTCCCATACATTTGAGACGCCTTTATATGGGGTGTGACGAGTAGGTATGCTCCCACGGAAATGGTTCCTGCCATTTAATGTCGGAGAACATGCAGAAAAAGACTGTTTACGTTTGTTTTACCACCCTGGTCACCCATTTAAAAAAAAACAGCATGCGGTCTCTGTCTCTGCTTTGGGTGGTCTTTCAGTTTGTTCACTTTCCAAAAGTTTCTGAGACTTGGCGTATGCTTAATTTGTAAGGAAATGATCTTTTCTGGTTATTTCACAGTGGCAGCACCTTCCTGTTTTCCTGCATCTCTTCTTGCCCTGGACAGGCTGGGATCGGGACCACAGCCAGCTGCAGAACAAGCGTTTGTCAACTTGTAGTCAGTGGTAGTTCTTTATCTCTGCCTGAGTGTGTTTGGGTGGCTGAGTGAGTGAGTGTAAGTTCCTTTGGAATAAGCTGTAGTGGCTTTCTGTGATAAGAGAGGCTTTTGGTTAGCCAAGCAAGCCCTAGAGGCATTGTTCACAGTCCGGGGGGGCTCAGCACAAGGAAGTGTTTACCTGATACTGTATCGGATATCCCTCCTGAGAAGTGTTAATGTGCCATTTGACTGGCATCACAGCATTCTGGCAGGATTAGCTTTATACCTCAATAAGAGCAACCAAGTCACTGATTGGCTTGCCATTTGTGAAATGTTAACTGTTTTATAGAATATTTAACATCAAGCTATATGATTTTTACTAGCCTTAATATATCTAAGCAGTTATTATTCTGTGTAATTATATGTCGAACAGAAATTATATCAAACAATAATTGCTTTGCAACAACTTAATAAAAAGTCAAAACATGCTGCTGCGGTGACTGAGTACACTCCAAGTGTCTTTTAGACTTCTCAAGGATATTTTTAGGATTGCCTTCTCTTCCATGCACCTGCCTTAGTCTGTAATATGGATCCAAGACACTGCGCCAGAAGTAGAAGGTCTAAAGGCATTAGATATGTCTCTTAAAATAATCCCAGTCTTGCTCAGGCTTTGGCCTGTTCTATAGATTATTTCTGCTATGCTTGGCAGACTTGCTAAATAAATAATTACATAATACGAAGCAAATTATGACAGTGCCACAGAAAGATGAGACCAGGATTAGTGCTTCATTTTTTTTATTTATTCACACACACACACACACACACACACACACACACACACACACACACACACACACACACATATATATATATATATATATATATATATATACATATATATATGAGGAACCCTGATAGCAAAAAGCATTTTGATACTCTAGACTCCCAGTTTTATAATTATTCACGTAAGTGAACAACACTGTTTCCAGGCTTTATGTCCACCTGCTCTTCTCCCAACCTGGATCCAATACACTCAGTTTTAAAATCACACCTCTGGAAAGCTTTTCTCTGTATTTATTGGACGTTGGTGCTATACACGGAAGTCTTTTCTGAGTCTTGCAAGACTCACTTACTAAATTAAGTCGTTTTCTGTATTTATGCTTCATGTGTTTGGTCTTTTTTGGCATAGTGTGCACAACACTGAATCTTTCTTGATATAATGCCTTTGCACAGTTTGCAGATTATACTTTCAGTAATTCATATTTTCTGAAGTATTTATTTTATAATGCCCGTGCAAGTTAAAATGCACTGCTGGTCCTTGATTAGGAATTTCATATTCATTATCTTAAGCAGGATTTTGATTGTAATGATAGATGTTAGATTTCCTGTGGCACCCTTGGAATGAAAATAAGCTCCTATTATGATGTTTTACTTGTTGGCACGCATTAAGAGAGGCCCTGGGCCCTGGGCCTCTCTTAATGTCTCAAAATATGTTTATTTTGAATGAAATCCAGATATTAGTGAAGGTACTCTCATGTTAAGGCTGAACTGAAGGTAACACTTAAGTTTTCTTTTCATTTTAGAAATGAAAAGGCAAGAGCCAACTCTTTCAAAATTTGAGGGTTAAAGCATTTAAGAAAACTACCACATGGAAAAGTTTTCTTTTTCAAGGCTGCTGAATGAAAAAAAAAAGATCTAGACATGTAATTTTGAGCTCTTTGAAAGAAAGAAAGAAAAAACTCTGCCTCTGAAGCCCATTAAAGCTGCCAACCTTAAATAAATCTAAGCCTACAGTACATCCTACAATCTGTAACACTGAAAATGTCATTTAAAAAGAAATGCTTTTTGGGACATTATGAATAACTTTACTCTCGTTATGCATTCTTGTCCCACAAATGAAAACAGTAAACACTCGTTTAAGAGCCAGGAATATTCTTAACATTCATCCTCAGAGGTGGAAACAACTGAGGGGATATAGTCTAACTTTAGTCAAGGAAGAATTTAGCCCTTTCTCAGACTGAAAACACAACCTTGCCGTCACACAACTGTTACCCATTTTCTGGACAGATCTGGGCTACTCTGACATGTTGGAATTCTGATCATCTCTCTGCGTCATGATTCAGCCTGCAGGAGGGGACAGCTGAGTGGGACAGGTGTGGCAATGAACAAAATTCACAGTATACATAATTATATTAAAGCATGTTACACTACATAAGTATAGATATAAAATCATCAAAAGGTGGTAAAAAAGAAGTCAGATTCCACTTCCAAAATGATGAAGTAGATGACTTGTGTAACAGGAACTGTTATCCTCCCAACACAGAGCAGCTGTTTAGAGTGCTTTAATGCCCATTGTACCATTATAACAGTGTAATAGTTAATCTGTTAGTCCTACAGTGGCAACCCACTCCGTATGTGGAATGTCCGGTTCTCCTCAGTCAACGCTCTGGGAGTAGCCGAGCTTTACTTGGCTGCTGTGCCTGAAAGCATGTTTGCATAAGAGGACACTTGGGAGAGATATTTAAGGTCCAGTCATGGCGTAAATGTTACTACATTAGAGAAAGTATCCATCTGCTTCTGTTGTGTTCATTGTGTTGTGTGCCGTCACAGTGTTTATCTGATGCAAAGACCGGGAAGTTCTTCCAGGAAAATACTTTAAATCTTTACTGAGGTTATACCAAATCATTTGAAACCATGAGCCAACATGCGAGTGATTATTTTCTAATGATGCATAGTATTACTGATTGCATAGATATACAACACTGGTCATTTCAAGGGCGGTTCTCGCTTCATGTTGAGTGCACGGCCACTGTGTGAGTCACTGAGAAGTACAGTGATGGCAGGCCCTTCATCAAATATCATCTTAAGGTTTCTGCAGACATCGTCCAGATATATATATAGAGAAAACTTCTTGGCCCTCTGGGATGGTACCCCCGTGATTAGATAGCTCCATGCAGGGGCATTTAGCTTAGCAAAAACTGAGATGGCGTTCTGGGAGGGTGCAACTCGAGCTGTAACCCCAGCCCATGATAGGTTTATTCACAGTAATGTTCCACTGACATATACTGGTAGTCGTAAGACTTGAACTGGTTATTATTGAGCACAGGTGGACATCTAACCACAGCGATGGCACAGAGACAGCGGCAGTATTTAACTTGATGGATAGTTGCAATAAGGTTGTGACACTTTGACTCACATCGTTTTGTGTGGCGATAAATCTGTCATTAAGGGTGTAAATCATGCACAAGCGTTCCTCATTCAGTTTTAATTACGGTAAGCCTATTGTTTAAAAGACAAACTTTGAGAGCCCAGTGTGAGCTGATCAAAATTCACTATTTTCACCAAAGTCAAATTCCTTAGGATTGAAGGTCAACCTAATTCAGCTGCAGGTGTTCCACTGAAGATGGGTGGCTTTCTTCCAGTGCCAAGATTTTGCTGCAGTGCAAGTAGCTGCTGTTAAAAGAAAGGTTCTGTCATCTCACAGCCTGTGAGGACCTGTAAAAAAAAATCTCTTACAGTCCAGGAATTAGGCACAAACCTTTCAGTAATACAGAAATACTTATGAGTATTGGGACTTGGGAGCTAATTTTTCAAGTTTGCAGAAAAGCCTCAGTGACAATACGAAAGCCACAATGACTTACTGACCAAAAAAACAAGCCAAGCTATGAAGAAAAATTCCAAAAGTTAACGCATCCAGTACAGCAAACACAAATGTGGGTAGAAGTCATAATGGAGGAATATTTGTGGCCTCGGCAGGGCGCCTCCTAGACGGTTTGTTTGTGTTCCCCCTTTAGAGGGGGACACGCAGAGAGGCAAGATTTTAAGCCATATCTGATGCTGCTCAGTCAGCTTAGACAAGAAGTAGGGGGGGTTGGCATTTGAGGGGGAACTGTCACGATTCATTTCACACTTATGTGGGATGCCATGCCACAATCCTAGTGTAAAATAAAATTCTCAAAAGGCAAGAAATGTCAAGGCAAGACTAGTGGAATATCAAAGACAATTTGTCAGACATTCAGCTTTACAAATATGACTTTGGTCTAGAAAAATGACATTTTTTGCCCTTTGTGTTTATTTGTGTACAGAAGGGCAAGTCAAGAGGGAAGTGCAGTAAACTGTTGTTTACAGGCAGCTTCAGCTTCTCCCAGTTCCAGATAAGGAGTCCAAAAAAAATCTTCTTTGTGGATCAGAAGCTTTTAAAACCACTTCCTAAACCTCTTCTTGCTGCATTTCTCTATCGTTAACTTAAATACTCGTCTACCGCTTTGTGCTTGCTGACATACTTACCCCCACGTACCTAATTGTTGTTGCATTTTGTGTCTGAGTTCGCAGCTGCCTAACATCTCGATGATAGCTTTCTTCAAATATTTGCCTTCAATCTTTTGCCCCTCATGTCACAGGGCCAGAAGTTTCCGTGTTTGCGCATGGAGGGAAAACCTTTCATATATGTGTCCATATATGGGCTCTCTGGTGTAAGCGAGGTAGACAGAAGAGAGGGCTAACTTGGGGGGGCTTTTTGTGAGGTCCAGAAGCATACTCAATATTTCTTTCCATTCCTTAGGGCTATAAAATATCTTGGTATGCACTTCCAACTCAGCCACTGTTCTCCCTGCCTGTCAGAGCTCTCTGGCACAGAGAGCTGAAACAATGGCCAGAGGAGGAGGATGCTGCCACTCTGTTGTATTTTTAATGTTTTTTTTCTTGATGTTTTTTTAATCACTTTATACAAACTTTTCTTCATGCATCCTCTCATGACAATTCTTCTTGAGGGAGAGTGTTTTTCATCACTTACAGTTCCCTATTCAGTAAGCAAAAGACTTTACATGGTGTAAATCCAAAACAGAAGACAGTGGTTCATATCATGTTTGAGTATGAGTTTCAGACCCCAAACTGACTAAAGAAGTGTGTGTGAGAACCTCTGGCGATGAGACATTCCAGTGTGGTTCTGGGTGGCTGTTTGAACGCACGCACTGTGTTCACTGCGCCTGGGTCACAGTGGCCTCTCTTGCAGTGAGGAATGCCACAGGAACCCACAGCTCAGCAACACCTGCATTTTCATACCAAACCCTCTCTGTGGCCCCATGTTTGATCAGATGCCACGACAGTTTTCCAGCCAAGCTACAACTCACCACACAGCTAGGGATCGAGATAAAACAGTTGTGCAAAGTCAATCATAAAGCAGCTGAGCGGCTAGACGTGAAAATAAATAGACATTCATTTGGTGTGGTCTGCCCAGTTCCTGCCCTGGGGCCTTGGATGTCTGAGATAACAATATACAGTACGATAAGAGGATGATTACGCTGAGGCTGCCTGAAGACACTCCCATCAAAAGAATGGGAAGGAGTAGTGGTGGGAGGATGCTTTTTATTAAGTAAAAGCACCAAGATATGAATTAAATCCTACTTCAAGAAGTACAAAAATATGATCAGCAAAATGTACTCAAAGCACTGATATGTGTTTGTATATGAACTTATTGGATTATTAACCACAACATTCACTTCACTAAAGGTAGACTATGCCAATGAACAGATGTGGGATCACTAGCATTTTTGTGGGGTTCCTAATCTTAAGCATGTTTTCTTTTTTCTGCACAAACTACTTTTAGTTAGACAGTCAGAATTTGGAAGTCAGCAAAGGCACCTCTTTCCTTTTTCCAAGCCTGAAGCAAGCTGATAAATTGCAACGAGAGTGCACATTTGTTAGAGCTTGTGGCTTCCCAGTGTGGGAGGTTGGCCTAAACCACTACTTGTGCATTTTTAAGAATAGAGTTAGGTCAGCTGAGGTATCTAGATGAGATTCTCTTCTGAGCTTCGATCAATCACGCTCTGACCTTTGTGCAATTAGCACATGTCCTTTGCAAGCTCTTAGTGGCTTTGTCATTTTCATGCTCCTGTTGTGCATCTGAAGCTTCTGCTAAACAGATGGTAGAAAAAATAAAATGAAATCATCAACTGTAAACTCAAGTGCATCTTCAGAGCTGGTGTCATCAAAACCCTCCACTATCAAAGAAAAATTCTGCTTTGAACTAAACTTCTATTATATTAATGTGACAATGAGGCTGAAAGACATAATTTGGTAGTACTTCACAACACAGCCAGTGGCTTAACATGTAATTTCCAACAATTATAACTCAGATATTCTTGTGAATTAGGGTTTAATTTTTACCTAAATGTACTTACTGGTCCCCAGTGATGCCTAAAATGTAGGAAAGGTAGACCAAGGGAGTAATAATTGGCAGTCTTAAAGAAAAGGAGAAACAAATTATACTTAAGGCAATCCTCCTCCTCTTACATTATAATTATATTATATACTACTATATTGTGCAAAGGTCTCGAGCAACTCCTTATTTTCTGCTAGAAAAATCAGAAACAGGTGCGGTGAAAGCATACATGGAAATACAGTATAAAAGGCAAAAATGTGTACAATTCTAACAAGCTTGAAAGTCAGTATTTGGGATGACCACCTTTGTTCTTCAACACAGCCTGAACTCCATTAGAGTGCTTTCTTGTGATATCTTTAAGTAGTTTTCAAGAATAGTTCTCCAGGCTTCACAGCTCTTCTTTGGATGTTGGCTGCCTTTTGTTTTTTACTCTGTCATGATGATCTGCTTCAGTAATGTTGAGGTCTGGGCTCTGGGGAGGCCAATCTATGATTGATAGAGTTCCACTGTGCGTTTTTCTATCCAGGTATGCTTTTACTGAATTAGTAGTGTGTTTGGGATCATTTTCATGCTGAAAAATTAAGCTGTTGCCAATCAGATGTTTTGCATGGTGGATCTAAATCTGACAGCATTGTTCTGCATTTATAATTCCTTAAAATTTAACAAGATCCCCAACACCACTGGCTGAAATACAACCCTAAACTGTGACACATCCTCCACTGTGTTCTACAGATGGCTGTAGACACTCACTGTTGTACCTCTCTCCTGACCTCTTCTGACGATGATTTGAATCAAAACCTTCAAATTTGGATTCATCACTCCATCAGACTTGCAGATACTGTTCATCTGGTGCAGATAGGTTTTTAGGCCTGATACTTCTTCTTTTGTCCTCCACTTATCCAGTTTCCTCATTTTGTTTTTAAGGGATCACTCTGATGGTCCAAAAATACTATTTTATACTTGTTAAACTATCTTATCATGTTTTGTAGATTTGACCAAGAAAATTGGAACCTGCAGTTTTGCAACAGGCTGATAGTAACAAAGTGCCTAAAGTTACAATTTAAATGGCTATATATATGTATGTATATATATATATTATATATATATATATATATATATATATATATATATATATATATATATATATATATATATATATATATATATATATATATATATATTATAGCTTCTGCAGAAAAAGGGTACACAATTATAGAATTGATAAAATGTACATATTAGATTTTGTTTTCCTCACACTAGATTGTGTGAGATTTGATGTCAGTGTTGAGAAAAGTTCGCTGAGCAGAGAGTGTTTATTCAGCTTTAACACAGGGTGGGGAGGCCACAGGATTGAGAGAAGAAAAGGAGCCAGAGACTTTTTTTTCTCCACAGAAATGCAGCCTGTCATCTAACGAGTGTTAAGCAAAGTTTCCTTATTAAGACAGAAGGGTTTGGACGGATGAGTATTACATTTCATTCTGGACAGCTTAAATCCCAGGAGGCACTGCAGATCAGTTCCATTCGGCAGCACCATCTCAGACAATCTGCTCCTCTGGTCCACCGCTCTATCACAATACTATTTTCAGCAAAACCAAGAAAAGTGTAAGTCACTGAGCAAAACCCGACTGTGGAGGAACATGTTTGGAGTCGGAGGATATCATTTAATAGGTATTCCTGATGTTACTTGTGAAGCTGTCCAAATTTAGCACCCAAGTTTTAAGTCGCAGCTCAGTCCCAATATAGCCCTGCTGTCATTGCTGACTGAGAAATACTGTGCCTTCCTTATGTGATGACTGAAGGAGCTGCTGTGTCGTCATGGGAGAAACAGACAGTGAATTTTGTCAGACTGACATTCTCAGGGTGACTGTTTCTAACCAACCTATTTTACTTAAGAAATTAAAAAAACTTCACCTCCACCTGTTATCTTTTGGAAATCTGTGAATTCTGTTTTCTGAGAATGACTGGGAAGTTTAAACAGAGAGCACATAAAACATCTAAACTCAGTTATTTTAGAGAAACTAGACAATAACCAGCTTCAAGTTATGAAAAACACAGAAGAGATCCTATATACTGACCCTGTTTACTATTCTCATTTAATTAAAGGTTATACACTGGATAAGTTATGGAGCTGACATATTGGGAGAACCCCCGCTGATGACCTAAAATAGTCATGTGTTCCAGAGCTGAGTAAAATGCTCTTTAAGAGCCATCAGCTGCTGTCTCCCAGGTTTATGTTAGGGAGCGCTGCGTCTCAGAGCAGGCCGACGGGTGGTATGTGGGTATGCCTAAACAACAGGCATCCTCTAAAACAATGACTTCATTCATCCTGGTAAAACCATGCTGTAATTCCTCACTGTGTTCCTCTCTATAACTGTTTGAGAATATAACTACCAAGACAGTAAAAATGTATATACATGAAGCTCATCTGCTACATATGCGCTTTACACTAGCAGCATCTAGTTGGTAGTTTAGCCATATAAATCCATTTCCTCAGAAGCCGGATTGAATTTCAAAGTTGAAGAATACACTAAGATCAAGCTGATATAAAGAAGGAATAATATAAATAACAGGAAAAGCCAGCTTCATGGAGATTTCTGTAAGGAACAGCTTGTTAAGTATGTTCTTCTTTCCTACTACCACCTTGTTTGGGTCTGGACCTTGTGAGACTTCTGGAAACAAATGGACTGAAGCCAAATGGCCATCCAACCCATAAACAATACAAGTTTCCAGTGTTTTATCAGCTTGAGTAATTTGGAAATTACTTTCAGCCTGATATGACTGCTGAAGGACTGACAAGCCTGTTTTTTATGGCCTTCTTCTAGCCGTCTTTGCACTGAAATGTGTGTCTCAATAGGATCATAAATAAGAATAAAAAAACATGTTTCTGTAAGAAAGGTAGAAGAATGTGTACACTCGGAAAGAGAAACATCTTGTATTCCCAGAGATTATAACTAGCAGTAACTTTTCGTTCACAGACTGCTTGTTCTGAGAGAGACACAAGAAGGACACTGTCAGGTTAAAATGTTGTCTGTGCACAACAACAACATAAAAGAGAAAAAGCTCAGTAGCACACTGTGGACAAAGGCCCAGCCCAAAAACCCAAAACCCTTTCCTGATGTGCATTTTTTCCAAACCTCTCTTCCTCTTTCATCACTTTTCTCTAAAAGTGAAAAGAAAAAAAAAATAGCTCAGGGCAGAGGCTGTCTCACTCTCTCTCTGTGAATTTACAGGCCCTTTTACAGTCTGTTTGGTTTAGCCTTACCTGAACCGAGTTTAAAAAAATGCAGCTCATTCACATAGAGGCTTTTTAAAAAAACAAAAAAACATGAGATTTATGAATGTTTTTCTTAATATATATAAAGCATTCACCACCATTGACACTGTTAAAGAAATCATTGAAAGGCAAACTGAGAAATGGAAAACTAAAATTGAAGGGTGTATTATTAAAAAGTGCCTGCACAGCTTTCCAGTGTGACAGCTCTCAAGTTCACAGAGTTTTTTCTCTGTGTTGAGCCACGATTGCATTCCTGAATTACTTCTGACCTTACATCAAAATGCCTATCATCGAAACTGGAAAACACAGAAACCCATATCAGCCTTAAGCATACCTTAGATTAGCTCAGAAATGATTAAAGCGTAGAGGTGATCCAGTGTCATTTGGCTTAGCTATGGGTTAGCCTGGCTTCACTTTTAGGAACTTGAGTGTGGAACAAAGCCTGGGATAAATAGCTGCCAGACTGTGGGGATTAGGCATGGCACAGGCCACAGTGACAGCAAAACAAATTTTCCAGCACTGCAAGTTTAAAACATTCAGGATGCCAGAGATTTACACTGTTGGTGCAAAGGATTACTAAATGTGTTATGACGCATTCAGATACTCAAAAACAATTATCCAGTTCTAAAGCTTCCTTTAACAAGTTAGATTAAACATTTAATTTTTTCCCCTATAATTCAGCTAAATATTTCTTGCATCTTCTTTACCTTAAGCTCCACTTGATTTTGTAAAGATATACCAACTTAATGAAGGTTCAACAGATCAGACTTCTAAGTCTAAGCTCTGTAAGGTGCATTTAAAGTCCTTAAGCAGGAAAAAGGCATGTGGTATGCCAAGTGATAAAAAGCTATTCTGGCCTTAAATATCCCTTTTGTATTTTGGAGAAGAAAGCTATAAATGCATCATGATTTTAGGTACAACATCAGGTTTTAAATAATTTGGGTAAAATTATTAAAAGTGCAGGACAATAGCAGGAAGGAACTGAACAGTTTCTGTGAACTCATAAATTAAAAAAAAACATCATAAAATAACATCCTTTTGGTCTCAGGGAGACAGAGGGAGAGGGTGAGTAGTAGATGGGTACTCACTTTTAAACACATGGCTTCAGTTTCCCCTCTTCACTGCGGCCTTGCCTTGCATGAGACCAAAACATTCAAACTACCAAATATGGTGTTCATTAGAAGGACAGTGTGCTGTGCTGGCCACCTTTAATCATCCTTTACACACTCTGCTTACATTTTCTCCTAGCACAGGAGGATCAGCTTCGGTATGAATTAAGCATTGTATCACCTGATGGGGGGAAAAAAAGTTCCCGCTAACGATTGAGTAAATCTTCAAACGGGAGGCTTCTCAACACCCCTACAAAGGCTGTAGCTGTGGAACTGCAAACCAGAGTATAAAAATACTGTGAACTCTCATTATTGACCAAAATATCTAAATGGGGATGGTTGCATACTTCAAGGTCTGGCCTGTGAAGCAAGGGAAAAAAAACAAACTCCATCCACAATGTCCATATTTGGTCTGGCTAACTTTGCCAGTCCTTCCACTTGAACATCCTCTGACCTCCTGATTCAGCTATGAAGGATAAATACTGACATCTTCTGGCAAGAATGCAGGATGACTTATTCTATTGTACATATTTTTTTTATTTTGGTGATTTACAGCCTTCAAAAAGTCTGAAAAATATATATATTAAAGCGTAGATGTACTTTTGCCTGCTTTTGGTTCAAAGTCTAAGTGAAATATTGCATGTCTGGGTTTGCTGAATGGGTAGAGCTGAAGGGGAACTGCCTTATGAAAAACAATCATCTTAATGTTACTGGTTGTTTGAAATACTTTATTTGTGGTGAATACAAAAAATACTTTTGTGACCAGATAAATATTATACATACAGCATTAAATCATAAAACTAACATGGTCTGTTAAAGAAAGCACAACACGTATTCATAACAGAGCTAGTAACTTTTTCTATTTCCATTAATACTTGGACAAATCAGTAAGACAATATATTTCAGGGTAATTCTTACATTTACTGATAGA
Organism: Pterophyllum scalare; assembly: GCA_024447675.2. Classification (NCBI taxonomy): domain Eukaryota; kingdom Metazoa; phylum Chordata; class Actinopteri; order Cichliformes; family Cichlidae; genus Pterophyllum; species Pterophyllum scalare. Next base: position 129,524 of record JAMQGT020014402.1, read on the forward strand.
AACGTAATTCTTATAGTGGTTAGACAATGAAACAGGAAGTTATTCATTTCAACATTTAAGAGGGACTTGGCATAATGAATTGAAACAATTTCTCAACTTCATACACAAATTGCCACATGCTCATTGAATGCAGTCTAGTGGTAATTTTTAAATTCTAATGTATCCACAGGTGCCCTTTTATATCAGCATTAGAACACTTTCAGCAGGTAGGCCACCAGCCAAGGCATTGTACTGTATGGCAAATGAATTTTTTAAGACCCCAATAGGGAATAGACTGGCATAATGCTTTGATCCAGAGAGGAAAAGGCTCAGGCTCCCACCCAGCCTGGTTTTCAGCTGCTCGTAGGGCAGACTCAAGTAAGGCACTAGTACAAAATGCAGACCAGACAGTGGCATTGAGAGACTGTGGAGATGAACACTGAGAATTTAAAATACATTATATATTAATAAAGGAAAATAAAATTAGTTTCCTTAGAATGTGATGCCATTTCCTTCTGGTTTGTTATGCGACGGTCCTCCATTCAATGCAATGGGAGCTTTAAATCCAGTGCATAAAGTTATGAGCCACTTTATAGCACACTGTGTGCTCATTTCATTCAATATCATCGCACACACCTACTCTTCAAACCAATAACAGCACGCACTCTTATTATCTTTCTTGAATATTCAGTGTAAAGTATTGCTATAGACAGACAATCTAAAATGAAATGACTTTAGCACGGCGGAGGCAGTGACTTGCAGAAAATAACTGTATGAGAGTGTGTTTATATACGGCTCCAGCACTACAGACACAGACAAACAGAATCTGGCCAGTGTGAAAGGAGAAGGAATTAAAACACAAAGACGAGAGAGAGCAAACATGACAAATGATGTAAACAAGTATTCCTTACACAACTATGTGTGGGAAGAAGTTTTTTTTGGGGGGGGGGGTGCATTAAATGGCATAATGTACAAGCAGCAAGACGTATTTGGTCACATATTGTCCAGATACTCTGAATACCACAGATTATACCTATATAAGAAAGTGGTGAAGAATAAACATCTTTAGAGCTAGTGGTGACCTTATTTTATCATTTAGAGACCCTCATTGTTTGGCATCAAACTGAACAACTTCGTTTAATCAGAATTTGCTAGTTTAACAGCAAACCCCATCTTCACATTTTTTTTTTTAGTAAAATACAAGTGCCTTTTCACTCTATACCACTCTATTGGTTAGTAGCTTTACTGATATGTTTAAACATTATGATGCATGCAAGCCAGTGGTGAAATGAGACATTGTCTTCCTGCCTTTCTATTAATACTCTGTATACTTAAAATACAAACTATGGACCCTCAGATTTATTTTGCTGGTTAAATAGATATCACCAGTTCCTTTCTATTTGTTTTAAACCTTCAACAGTTTTGAGAACATTCAGTGATTATATAAGATTTCTGCATTTGTAACATCTTTGTTTCATGATTGTAACAGTCGGTGACGCTCATGATGCAGTAACACCCACAAAGTAATGACACGTTTATCATACGACTTAAACTTTTTCAACTTGCGTACAGAAACGACTTTCTTCATATTAAAAGTCTGAATGTCAATGCCATTTGCTGACAAACACATACGCGCGCGCGCACATACACTTCCCACACACACGCACAAATACACTGAGCACAGGCACTTGTTTTCTCACCAAACAGGCCTGTTTCAAGTGCTATATAGTCCTTGGTTTTATGAGAGTAAAACAGCCAATAGTAGACTGGCATCTCCCCATGACAAGAAGGTGTCATCAGCGCAGCGCACATCCCCATCTGCTAAGGCAGTCAGCCTTCATCCTCCCTCAGTTCGCTAGGCAGGAACTTGTACTGCTGCTGTCTGATCTGAGCCAGCTTCTTCCGAGCTTCCTCCAGCTCTCGCTCCTTCCTCAGCATTTCCTCCTGAGCCGCAATGATCTGAGGAAAATGACAGCAGTTGACATAAGGTTCACCTTCCACTATCCACTGCCTGTGGATGGCTTGATATGATAAACTAAGAGCTGAACTGTTCACCCCAAGCACAGCACATAGGACACCACAAAGCAGCAACTGTATCTAGTGTAATAAAAAAACTATTTCCTAATATATAGAAAGATGCATTTAAACACTGCAGAAAAAAGAATGCTGGAGATTTTATGACAAACCGTGGGCCGAGTGTACTTCTACATTCTGAACGAAGCTGTCAGCTTATAGCAACTAAGTTTATCAGTCAGATTTAAACATTGCATTTATTCTGTGCATAAGTGATAAACCTCAGCAAACCATAACACAGGTAACTGACTGGGGCTACTTTAAATATATAGAGAAATTTTCATTTTCATTTTATAATTATATTTATAATTATATTTTATAATTTTATAATAACACTCAGTGTGTGGTTACATGAAAACAAACAGGAAAAATCTAGGCGAGGCAACAATTGTCCAATTTTTCTGTGTTCCAAATGTAATAGCTACAAACTCATTACAGTTACAGCATTTTTGACTGCAAAAATGAAAAATTTAGCTTGTCTTCGTCACAAAGAGACCACACTTTTGCATGTACTCCAAAGAGTTCAGGAACAGCAGCTGATTTAATTTGGGTATGATTTTTGTTGATTTTGGAGTGGCCAGTTAAGGGGTTAAACAGAAAGACATTAAAGGCCTTCAAAAGATATTGAGCTGTGGATGCCCTGCAAACCTAGCAAACAACTGAGAAACTAAACTGATGGGCTGCTTATCTACAGCAGCTCACAGTAATTTCAGAAAAACAACTGTGACATTTTGGCACATCTGCGAGAAAAGGGCACATCACAGAGAAGAAGTGATTTCTTTTCTAGGTCTCAAACATTTTTCTCCAGGATTCTTACCTGAGCTATGCCCCCAACAAACTTCGTCTTCACCACAACACTGTCATCCTCAGTCTTGTCAAATGCTGCTTTCTGAGCTGCCTTGACGAGGTTGTCTGATGCTCGCTTTACAGCATTACCAGCCACCTTTGGAGAGACGTCCTCAAAATTAAGTTTGCATACGGTAAATGTTCCATGGACAAATTTAAAAATGTGTATTCGGTGCTACCTGTAGTCTCCTCATGGCTTCTGAATCATGTTCTGCCTTCACCTTGCAGGCCACCAGCAGCTGAGCTGTTGAGGCTGCAACCTGTTTGGCAGAAGAGATGAGCTTCTCCTCACTGGCGTGACCCTGCACTGAAGCATTAGCTGCCTCACACAGGTTACTGGTGGCTGCTGCTACCATACGCGCCTACAGTAGAAAAGAAATTCTCATATGTTATGAGATAGATTTACATATTTTAAATTAATTTTGATTTTACAAGGAAGGAATTCTTCATAGCAACTCACAGCTGATATGAGACCCTGAGACCACTGGCCATCATCGACTGCATTGGCTTGATTGGATCCCACCTGAGGTACAGTTTGGGGAAGGAAATTCAAATACTGCACATAACTGCTCATAACTTTACAAGTGCCTAAGGATTAGCGATTGTGTAGACTGACCTTGCCTTGTGCCACCAGTTCTCTCTGAGCTGCAGATGCAGATTTAACAAGAGCACTAGTTGCTGCAGCAATGGACTTTGCTGCTTCTAAGATCTGCTCCTCAAAATCCAGTGTCTCATCTGCCTGCTGGAAGGTAAACCACATATTAACTTACATTTAAAAGTGAATATAACAAAAGAAAAAAAAAGGATCATCACTCATTATTCATCTGCACTGCTGGGACAAACATCTGAAGGGGTGAGATGTGGGTGGGGGACTAAATTGCATGCATTTAGAAGACTAATTAAAACCGAGTAAAATGCTAGTTTAAAAATTTCAAAAAGACTTTATTTCAAGTTTTATTTATACAATGTGGCTTGGCTGAGCTCACGATGACAGCAAAAAACCTGCTTCACACTCTCTTGCACAGTCACACCTGTAATGGGAGACTGCCAAAGCTCTGATAACAGTGGTGTTTGTGTTACACTGTTAGACTTATACTCTGGCAAATACTGCTCATAAATCCTCATCGTGTTTCTTGCATTCGTCTGCTAACCTCACACAATGCTGACATTTTATGGAAAGCTCACAAAATCATGGCGCTGCACACTGATGATGCCTGCAAGACACTACGTCACTTCGGGAACTTGGAACTTTAATCAGATCTCTATACATGTGCTATGTAACCCAGCACTCAGATTGTTCTAATAACACCGTTTTCACTTTACATTTTGAATGCAAACTTGGAGTAATTATGTTGACCACAAATACTATTTGTAAAGTCTGACTAAAGAGTTAAAAAAGCCTTAAATGCATTTGAATGGTTTAACGACTAATGTCCCCACACAGCTTTCTTAAAATCTTCAAAATTATAGAAAAAGACTGAAGCCATGGCCTCATTGTCCTCAGTTGTATCTTTGGCCTGATAATGAAGCACACGTGGCACTGCTTAATTCTCTCTTTCACACAAAGTGGCAGCATCTAGATGTGATCATCCATTCACTACCACCCCCGCCCCCAGCGTAAAAAGCAGAATAAAGATCAAAGGGCATCAGTTCAAGGACATTTAACAAATGGCCATCTCTGCAACATCAGTCAACAGCATGCAGTTGATCACAGACCTCGATAAACACATAAGGCACATGTGGCTGGAGACAGGGCGGGACACTGTAGGAATATGTTTGATATATAGTTGGACTGAATAACAACCTAATATATCAAACATATCAGACAGAGCCCTGCAGAGAAGGCTTCCAGGTCTACAATGGCTTGAGGGGAGGGGAGAAAGGAAGCATGCTGGGGGCAGGAGAGCCCTCCCTCCTTTTGGATGGGAGGGATGAAGGAGCAGAAGGGGTGGGGTGGGGAACTGGGGGTTGAAGAAAAGACGAGGAAGAATTCAAGCAGTTTTAGACAAATAACCTAAACATCTGTTTGAATCTGTGCGCTTTTTAAAAAGACCTTAGGCCTTGTTATTATGGCTTGTACAGTTCAACATCTTACTTAAGTCTCATAAAAGGTATCTCAGACCTTGGATTTAATTCTGTCCTGTACATTACATGAGCACAAATGATAGTATAGTTGCTTTACAAAAAAAGAAAAGAAAAGAACAGAAACTCAACTGTGCTCACATGAGGACAAATTACTGCATAGCATAGAGGTATTCTCCATTCAAGTAATAAAGCTTCCTATTAGATCACTAGAGGGAGATCATCAAAAAGAGGAAGCACCTTTCACCCACTAATCCCCTTTTCATAAACACAAAGGTCATCATAAATGCAGTCTGCAGCTATGGAATTATAGCATAAAACAGAACATTATACAGGCTTTATAAAAGCTAAGGTATTCTAAATACATTTTCTTTTTTTTTTTTAATCACACAGACAAAGGTTTGAACTGATAGAAAAGGGGAAAAGCACTAGAGGCACAAAAGCAAGACCACAAGGATCTAACTATCCAGTCTCCAGAGACAGATAACACAGTCATGCAGAGCACACCTCAAACACAATCCTGTATTGCACACAGAACATAAAAGTAATTCCACTTCACAAAAGCACTATTATCAATCCATTTTCCCTGCCTGTTATGGGTTAAAGTTTTTCTGTTTTTTCAAGGCAATACCACATTGTGCGTGTGTGTGTGTCTGTGTGTGTGCGTGTGTGTGGGGAGGTGAACAGCGGGCTGAGAAAATCTCCCCGAGTTTAGTTTAGAAATGACGAACACTGCAATAAAACAAAGGAAATGTGTCCAATAAGACAGAGGACCTCGCTTTCACAAAGGGTCACAACAGTTCATCACACTTTTGAACTCCCTTCCAAAATAAGCTTGAAGACCCAGCTGTGTAATTGTGTTTCTTGGCAGCGCAGCTCAAAATAAAGTCCGAAACTACCTTTGAAGAAAGTTGCATAAGTTAGATCACTGGACCAGTTGTCTGAGTCAACATGGCATGTATAAGAGAATCAGTTTCTCCTTTAATGATATCATGTTAGCAGCTCAGTTAATGAAGGGAAAAAAATAAACAAAACACAACTCCACTTCAAAGCCGGTGTCACCTTTTCCTGCCTACGCCCTACATTGTCTCCCTGCTGATTAATGGCAAAAACCTGTGCGTGGGTTTGTGTGGGTGGAAAAGGTTGAGAGGGGCACTTATACCTTGGGTTTAGCCCTGGGTTTCAGCTGCTCTAGTTTCTTGGCTGCAGCTTCAATGGATGCTGCTGCTCCGAGGAGCTCAGTCTCAGCGATGACAGTGGGGTCCTCGGGGTCTACGCACTCTGATCCTGGAAGAGATCAAAATGTAGCCAAACAGTGATTATCACAGAGGTTTTGAAAACACACACACACACGCACAAAGTACAAACATTCTTGTGGTATCATTTTATCTTACTTAACTAGTAGTCCTGCTTTGCTCCAAACACGTGTTTTTCCATTCACACATAGGTGATATACATAGCTGTTCTAAATCAGAGCTTTCTATACATTTTCCCAAGAACTGTTTGCAGTGTGACAGTAATGTCTGCAAATTGAGAAACATAGCTAAAATTAGACGAAATGCACATTTGATGGATCGTTGTCTTTTTATATGTTTTTAAGTGCCAGAAATGTAGCCATTTTTGAACAGCTTGGTAAAGCAGATGGAACGATGTTTTCATGGATTATGTTGAGCTCTGGGGAAATCTGTTCTGCACCCCTCCCACCCACCCCCACCCCCCCACCCCCAAACTGTCTGCTCTCTACCCCCTTCTGACTCCGTGAAAGGTGATCTGGAGGAACAAAACAGACCATATCCCACTTACCTCCGTCTGAGGCAGCAAGGAGAGAGCAGGGAAGGGAGAGGGAGAGAGCACATGGGACATTAGAGAGGTGAAGCAGATAGCCCCGCTGTGTCTTAGGCTGTATGCTGAAATCTAATTCTCATCCAAACACAATCTAATACTCCTGTCAGATGCAGCATTGCAACATCTAGAGAAAAAAAAACACTTATATGTTTGTGTCATCCTACAGAGCTTAATTTGAAAGAGCACGGTAATCACTCTTTGGTATGATTTCAATATTCTAAAGTGATTCTGGTGACCCATCTTTGTCAGGGCGTACACAGGTTTGGGAGCTTGACTCACTGGCACCATAATATTCATGCACAAGAGGATTAAGGCTCCTTTGACTAATCTCCAACATCTCCACAATCCTGTTATGGTTTTTATTTTTTTCCACATTTTATCTGATTGAGTTGGCTCCTAAAGGGAATTCCCCTCCTTTAAACTCAATGTATCCTGCTGTTTTTGCCTACCTGTTTTACACTGAGCTTTCTGGATATCACTGGTACTTCCATAAAATCATTTTTTTAAAAGTAATACTGTTCAACATAGTCTAACATGCACTTGAAAAGCTAAATGTAAATAATTTTTCTGTGCATCCATAAAATCCTGACATTAGTCGCTCGTAAGTACTGTGAAGCCCATCTCTTGTGCGTGTTCTGTGAGCGTGTGTTATCAGCTGTGCGTGCAGACTCACCTTTCATGGCCTCAGCGATCTGGACGAGCTCCGTCACACACGCCGCCACATGCTTTGAGTGCACAGCCAGCTGCTGCTTCTGCTCTGGTGTGGGCTTCTGCAACACCTGAAAACACAAGAGACCCAGATGTGCAGAGGTGCACACATACAAGAAGCAAAAGTCAACATACTGTAAAATATGAATCACAATGATGATTCTATAAAACAAAAAAGACTGTACTGTACTGTAGATGTTAGGTGAAATATCCCAGCATTAATAATATCTGAGTGTAACATAATCACCTTGCTTAAGTTTGAACTATACTTTTTCATTTTTTTTTGTTACTTGAGCAACTAGTAGTTCCGTAAATAAATTCCACAAAAAATATTACAAAGCACCTTATGTGCCTGATGTCCTGCCAGACTCAGTATGATGTGCCCATTAATTATGCAAATGAGAGCAGTAATTATGATACTTATTGCATTAACTGGCAATTTGTTACACATGGACACACTTGTCTTTGCGCAACACAAGTCATTTTTGCAACAAAGCAATTTTACGAAAATGAGTTGCTAATTTTTATGTAAATATATTCAACAAGGTGCTAAAAATAAGAGGTTTACACAGTAGCATAAGACATAAAATTTCTATCATTTGGTCTTTTGAGATTTTATGTTATAAGGATATGACTGATACTCTTAGTCATCAGCGCAGGGTGAGTGACAGAAGGCCAGGAGATACACACAAATCACATGTATCCTTTATTTATGAGACTGCTTCATTCCAACCTGCAAGACCTGCTCCAGAAGGTTGATGTATCCGGTGGTGCACTCAGAGCCATATTGCAGGGCTTTACTCCTCAGTTCCTCAGTCACTTCAGGGTGATATGCTGCTTGCTGTAAGAGTAAGAAAACAAGATTGAACAGGAGATTTAGGAGAGGACATAAAAATTGTTCCCAGTGGACAGGTAACATTTAACACAAGTGAAAATGCACCATGTGGGGTCAGAAAAAAGCTTTTACATCATTTTACTTGTGGATATGCACATCATCTAGTTCCAATTACAGATAAAATTCATAGCTACTAGAAAATCGAAATCTTCAGTCATTGTTATGCTTTGATTTTTAAAACCATAGCCTGCGATGTTTGTATGATGTTTTATTTTTGTCCAGTGCCCTGCAGTTGCTGAAGGACATCCTGACTGATGCTTCCCTGCATGACTTTGAAAAGTGAGTCATTAGCAGTGGGAGCAGGCATAAAGTAGGCTAGACTCTGTATTATCTGCTCTCAACAGGCTGGGCTCATATGTTCCCTGGCAGCCTGGCGTTGTCTGTGTGAGGCCTGCTTTGGTCGGGCAGTGTGGATTAGCACCTTGCAGGTAGTCAGCATATCGGAGATGGCTTTGCGGCTCAGGTTGGCAGTGGCGATCACATCCTCCTGCTGAGCAGAGTTGCCTGCGGCCACCGCCTTGGCTGTTGCTATGGTGATGCCCTTTGTCATCCGTGTGAACTCCTCAGGTGAGGTGGACTTTTCTGGGACATCCTTGGACTGGAACACCTGACACAATGATGACCCATAAGCAAAGGAGGTTGGAGACAGGGATGGGGGCTCAGACATAATATAGATGGTTAAGTGCACATGAACATTGTAGAGCAGTAGACAGTTCAAATGAGGGCAGAAAATGTTGATATAGAAACTCCTCTGATAAGGATTAGCGGTCAATTAAAAAAAAAAAAAACACCATGCAAACACATTCTTGAACTCTTCTCACTCTGTATCTGCTATCCAGACCCTGATAAGATCTGTGGGAAACCTGCAAGCACTGAGAAGGAAGGGGGAGGGAAAGGAGCTGGACATATAATGAAGGAACAAAGAACAAAAAGCTCCTCTGTTTTGTTCAGAATAATAGACAGATATCCTCTTTGAGACAGTTTTGCAGAGAAGCTGTGTCTCAACATTTGACTCCTAATAGATCATAAAGAAGAGGTTTGGCCTGTCAGATGCGCTTACTGTCAGCTCCTGCTTGATGCACTCGATGGCGGCTTCCAGTGCCCTCGTCCCACGGGTGGCTTCATCCTCCACTGCCTTCACTGTTTTGAGAAGAGACGTCACGTTGGTCACCATGACCTGTCAAAAAGGGAGAGCAATAATGAAGCTTACAGACAAACCAGGAGGTGGAGCTCTTTCTCCTCAACGGCAAAACGTTATATTACATTATTTTTGCTTTCCCCTTCACTGGTTCTTACACTGTGAAAAATGGTGTTGAGGGTGCTTATCCAATAAAAGTTAGATACATCAGCCGCTGGATATAAAGACTGAGCGGTGCATTTCATATTAAAAACAGGATTATTAAATACTGGTAATGCAGTTTATTTATTGACACAGGATTGAAAAAAAAACTATTTAAATTTCACTGATTCATGTGATGATGGTGATGCATTCTGTGCTGTCTGTGATGTATTCAGCAAAGTGTGCATTATCTGGTTTGGAATCTGAGAAACACGATCTCCAGGGGTTTGGTAGGGTCCCATTTGGAAGTCACCATATGTTGGGCGAACTGAAACAATCTGTCAACACGAGTATGTCCATGGGTGGCCCAATTCCATTTAGATGAGAAAAGAAACATTGTGTGACATTTACAGGTACTTTTTTTTTTTTTAGAGAAACATTTTTGAATCAGCTTTCTAGAGTTATCAGAAGCTATAGTACTAGCTTCTTTCACCTGCTCCCTTATTCACAACAGCTCACCACAGTGGATCGCTCAGAATATTTTATTTGGCAGATTTTTTACACCAGTTCCCTTCCTGACACAACCACCAAGGATTAAATTTCTGGTAGTAATTAAATATTTTAATCTTCATAGATTACTTTTGTGGCCATTGCTGCATGACTGTTAGATCCTCTGAAGCTGATGTCAGCTGACAGCAGTGACGGCAGTCAGAATAATACTTAAAATGACAACTCTTTAATACAGCTGTACAGCACATTCCTTGTGCTGATTTTATTTTTAGTACGAATAAAATATAAAGTTTGCCTGTTAAAAAGGGGTAGACTGGCAAATTCGAGCTGGGAACAGGAACTCTTTTCACCAAACCGATTATATCTCTTATCAAATCAAATTATCTCTTATCAAATTACTTAATTTTTAAAATTCACCGTTATCTTAAGTCCTATTAAATATATAATGAAACCTAAGGCTTCATGGAGTAAATACATCATCACTCTTTTGGTTTATGAAGTCCTTTTCCAAATCACTGATCCCAGAACAAATATTTTATTTGTTTAGCATGTTATGGCAAACATTGTTCCTCTGTTGTGTGTCAGGTATGTTTGATTAAAAATGTAATGTAAAATGTAAATGTAAAAACAATGGAAATACAAAGATAGTGGCTGCCTTAATGATAATAGCTGAAGCTTTGTTGCACTAATTTAACTGATTAATGTTGACATTTTGATTTAGTTTGTGCTTGTATTTATTTTGAGCTCTCTTTTTATACACAAAATAACTAATGTGGTATGCATATTAAAAAAAAGGATCCAAAATTAAATATATTATTTATTACAACTGAAAATGATGGTTTTTCTAATATGCACGCCACATAAGATATTCTGTCAACCACCATCTTCACTGTAATTTAATTGTTAAAAATGTTTTAATATACTTATTTTTAAATGTATGCATTTTAGATTTTGTCACTTTTTATATCTTCCATATTGTATGTTCCCTTCCCTATCATATCTTCCCTTGCATTGATATTTCTGTTCTGAAGTAGGTCTTGATATTCAAGCTAATACTTAACTATAGTTCTAGCAGAGACGATGCAGAACATCTTTTTATTATAGTTTTCAGTAAAGCACACCGTCCCCTTCTCTCTCATGCATAGAAAGTGATGGCTCAAGTCCCACAGATACGACTGAAATCCTGCACATACTGATAACAGCTGTCATATCCTTCTTGTAAAAACGCTTTACACTGCAGTTCTACCACACATATCAAACTAGAGCACCAATATAAAGAAAATTTATAAATGCATATCTACATTGGAGCATCCTCTCAGTGAGGGAACCTCAGCTGAACAATAAATTAAAAAGCGTATGCCTCTAAAAATCACTACACAGGTAGACCAGATGTGACAGTTGTTGGTTTATTTCCTCACCTTGGCAGCACTCTTCAGCTGATACATAGATGGATCGTCAGCTGGTTTACCGGCAGCGCATTTGGTGGCACCGATGAGTTCGGCCAGAGCCTTGGCCACATCCCGCACTGCGTTTATCAGAACCACCTGGGGAGATAGAGCTGGAATCAATACGGCACAATGGTCAGAGTAAAAGTTTATCAGTTGAGCCCAAGGGAGAGGATTTACCACTGCAGTCCTTATCACTCCCACCTTGTCATGATACTTCAGACTTAGTGGAGGGCAGAGATAGAGACATATACACAGGGGAAGGAATGTGTATCAGATGAAACTGCAATTATGCAGAAAATCTTACAGTGGGTATACAAAAAGATAGTAGATGACTAATAATAGAGTACAGAATTATAACTGCTTATATTGCAGTTGAATTAAAAAGTGCTTTTTGGATATATAATATATATATATATATATATATATATATATATATATATATATATATATATATATATAGTATATACATACACACACACACACCATTTTAACCACTTATGGCCCAAACATGATCGACTGTATTAGACATTCTTTGCATGTTTCAGATTTTGATTACCTGTGTCTCTGGGTCCTCGGAGCCCATACTGGTTGCTCCCAGTTTGACCACCTCTGTGAGCTGCGTGATAGTCTTTGCTGAAGACTGGGCAGCCTGGGCCAGTTTCTCCTGGGTTGATGCTGCCCCAGCAACCAGCAGCTTGGTGTCCTCCACTAGTGCCTTGGCTGTCTTCAAGATATTTTCCCTAAAGGATAGGACACTTTGTTATACAATCTGGTCCAAAGTCACGCTCGAGTAACAGCACTATGAAAGAAAGGCATTCTGCTTTTCTGAGCAAAACTGTTTAGTAAGGACAATTCTTTAGTTTACATTCATTATGCGAAATTCAGCTCAGAATTCAGTTTCACTGGCAGGCAGTGTAAAAACAGTCATTTGTTTGCACAGTAAGTAAACTAAAAAAAAAAAGAAAGAGTTTATTACCCCTATGCACCCAGCCTATTTTTTAATGTCTCAAACAGGATTTTATGGTAACAGCAACACAATGTTTTGGTCTTGGTCTGAATATCTTGCTTGTGTGTGCTCATTGCACCTGTGGTCTGCAAAAGACTCTTCATTCTCAGGGTTAAGTGTTCCAGCTGAGGCGAACATGATGGTGGTGTCCAGGTCAGCGATAATTCCAGAAACAGCGCTGGCTGCAGTGATACAGGCCTGAGTGCCTTTGTTTCCTGCTTGTAGTGCTGAAAGTACCAAGGACACCTGGAACATGTTGTAAGCATTACATTAGTTACACAGCAGGGTCCCTTAAACACATTGTCATACTCAGCTAAAAGTTACCCTTGTTTGTTGATGCATTGTACATGTTTAATGATTATACAGCTGCTTTTCTGTAAGGTGTTGTCTGAGCCTTTTATAAATGACATGAGTTAGGCTGCAAATGTTTAGAAACATCTGGGAGGATAGGGATTAAACAAGGGAGCTGGGAATAAGAGAAATGAGCACCGCTAACCATTAAATCAGAGTCTGCTATGCATTCACATTAAGTCAGTGAGCCTGATGCTGCAAGTCACACAACTCCCTTGAAGACTTGCACTTGCTCATCACTCATAAAGAAATGGAAAGCCCCGAGAGGTGCATTTCAACAAGGCACAAGCTTCACATATCAACAAGTGTGAGAGCACAAATTATTCAAGACTGATATGAGCACTGAATCAAATCATTTCCTTTGAGTGAAGACAAAATGTGTGAGCAGCATGGCTAGAAGCTGCCAGGGTCACAGCATGGAGACGTTAATATTGTCAACTGCACAGTGTGAGGGTGGTCAGTAGAACATGCCCTCATGAGTTCTAGAATAATACAGTGAAGTGCCAGGAAAATTAGACGCATTTAACCTTTTCTCTTCAAAATTTAGTATTAAAAAGAAATGCTACAAAAGCACTAAATTATAATAAATGATTGCACAAGCTTATGCTCTTTATAGCTTTATGTAAACAGCTATAGAGAGAATACAGCAATAGTACTGAGCAATGATTAAACAAGATTTTTGTAAAATGCTAAAAACTGATTCATGTTGCGCTGAACTGTTAAGCGTAAGAGTTATCAGCCTGACATATTGTAAAGAGACATAAAAAGTCAAGATAATGTTTAAAATAAAAACAGGTTTTTTTTCCTGCATGAGCTGTACTCGTTTCTATCCACATAGCTTACCTTCTCTGTGACTGCACGGGCGCACTCGATGAGCTCTCGTTTGGAGAAGCTGTCAGTAGGGCTGAGCTGTAGGGCTCCAGCTTTCTGGACCAGGTAAATACAGCCATGGCCCAATTCTTGCACCCGTGACTTTATCTGGAAACCAACCTGAAAGCATAACCAGGCATCAACTTCACCGCATGCATCTCATTTGAGGCATTATACCACACAATAATCTCCTTAACTGGTATCTCTTATCCAGCGGGTGGGTGATAAATGATTTCAAGCACCCTCATAGAGGGAATGCTGGCACTACACCTTTAATTTCCAGACTGCAATTCATGGGTGGGTGGTACTTCATTACAAGCATCACTATAGGCTTTTAGACTTGTAGAGGCAAAATGTCGCTATGGTAACCAGCAGTCTGTTACATACAAGATATTGATAAGAGCTGTGTGCTTATTAGTGCAATATTTCCACACATTGCTGTCCTCTGGACAACAGAGAAAAGCTTTAAGTAAAGAGTCCGTGCGTGCTGAGAGAGAGAGATGGATGCTGGAGGGGTGTATTTCTGTTTGATCTCACACTGCTGGCGCAGCCTTGAGGAAGAGGCGTCATATCAAAGAACACCAAACATCTGCTCTGATCAGTGTGTGAGCAAATACATCCGGAAGCATTTTGGTGTAAAACGCAGACCTAGGCTGATAACTCAGTGTGACATTTCTGCGGCACACTGCAAAAAAAGATACAATGCATGATGAATTATATTTTTTCATCAGTGTGTAATGTTCTCTCAACATCTTCCACAGGACAGAAAACAAGACTTCTCACCTCCTCTGGCTCTGCAGTGGCTGCAGCAAGGTACCCTTGGTGTGCCAGCTGTCCGTAGTCCACGGTCACCTGAGAGGCAAGGCCACCAAGCTCTTCAGGGCAGGTTACCGACTTAGTCATCTGAGAGAACATACATCATCAACTGATTAATGTTCCTTCAGCCCTACTGTCAAATACTGTCATTGAAAATTTAATGGAAAGCATGCAGACATGAGTCATACATGGTTATTTTACAGCATGTGCTCACCATCTCCTGTGCAGTGATGGCAATAGCCTTGGAGAACTTCACCATGGTGGTTTGGTAGTCTACAAAAGAGCCCTCTGGTTCGGGGGGTGTTCCTTCATCCAGCTGTAAACATTAGACAATCACTACAGGTTTAGTTTAACACATACGTATGTATATATGGGTGTGTATGTATGGACATACATACACACCCATATATAAAAATACATGCGGTGTGTGTGCTCATATATAAATTAAAGTATTGATGAGTTAAAAATTTTTTTTAAAGTAGCAACCAATGAAAAAAACAAAACAATATTTCTAGTAGGAGGTCAGAAAGTCCAAAACACAAGTGAACCCTACAATGATACACACAATATGCTTGCAGCACCCACACCATTTGAAAGCTGTAGCACTTTCACAGTATGACTTATCAGATGATTTATTTTAATTTTTAGTACACATTTGTTTAGGTGTTTCCACTTTGTATTTAAGAAAGTTTAAATTTATGGGTGCAATGCTATTCAAGCTAAAAGTATAAAGCAACAAAGAGGGAAAATAATTGTGTTTGTTGATCTGGGCCAAGTGTATTACATCTGAGTATGTGCAGATCATTGCCAATTATTAACTGCGCTGTCAACACTCACGTCCTCCAGCAGTATGAGTGAAAGCTAACATCACCAGTGGGCTGTGGATTTAAAACTTGTCATCTTTTGGACTAATAAGAGTCATTCACAAGGACACATTTTCAGAACACCCACTGTGGATTTACAAAGAGAAAGCTCAATCTGCTTTCAGACAAACAAATTAGGGGACAAGTGACAGCTTGAAATCCATTCAGAGTACCCAAGAATCCTTCTCATGAGACTGTAGGAGACAAACATATATTCTTTGTCATAACACAGACAACCACACCTTTACTCACCCTGCCCATGGCCTCAGCGATGGACTCTACCATACCCCCAACCATACCACCCTCACTTGCTGCCTCATTCAGAGTCACCATGATGTCGTCAACAGCCTCCTTCATCAGCTGGGCTGCTTCATTGATGGCATCATGGGTGTGGGACGCCTGAGGACAAGGGCAGCTGATTAACGTTTCCGTGACACTGTCTTGGTTTAGCCAGAAGGTAATTCATCAGCTTGACAACAGCTCTAGAGTGCACCTCAAGCCAGTAAGAAATCAGCGTCTAACTAGAGGACACATCACCAGGTCGGTTCCTTTCTGATTTCAGAACAGATATCATCCCTTCTGGCTAATAATTCAAACTTAAAGTCTATGTCATACAACAGTAATACTATATTTCAGAATGTAGCCATAGAAATAAAATAATTGTAAAAGCCTGGGGTAGTCAGGCAATCTGATAAGAAAAGAAAAAGGCTTTTCACCAACTCATTTCAATGTTTTATGGCTCTAATGATGGCAGTTGAGTTTGAGTAAAAGCATAATCATCTCAGAATGGGATTAGATGCTGTGCAGTGAACAGGTTTAAAAAAAAATCACTTGAATCTTAAAAATCAATTCTAACGCTAATAGAGAAACCCTAGAAAGAACTCCTGAGGCTTTGTTTTGCTTAGTTTGATAATGCAAATGGTTTATAGCTGAAAGATCTACAGAAATTGTGGGAAAAGGAAATCCTTAATGCACAGTAATGAATGAACTGACTCTTTAAAACAAAGATGTTTCATTACATTTTGACCTGGTTATTGAAATTTTGCTTCTTATCACTGTTGATCTCCAAAATCATGGTAGGATAAACAATATGATTGATTCGGTACCTTTGGGTTTCCCCCGCCTTCCTTGGCAGCATAAAGCATCTGCAGGGCAGACTCAGCCAGGGTCTTGGTCTGGTCCAGGATGGTCATCTGCTGCTGGTGGTGGTCATGCAGCTTAGAGGCCAGCCCCACTGATGCCACAATGAGTGGCTCAAAGTAACTGGCTAGCTGCGTCACCTGAGACAAGGGATTTCACAAATTACTCTGAGAAAAGTTGAACCACAACATACAGAATTGGGTTTTTCTTCCTAAATCCAAAAGAAATGACGAGATACATGGAGAGACTAGCACCTTGTGTCCGAGTTGGGCCGCTTCACCTCGGGCAGCTGTAGAGACAGGATCAATCAGATGACCAATCTCTTGTACAGAGGATGTCAGCTGCTCCTGGAGTGCCTGTTGAGTGACAACAGCAGAGATTTACAGTAAAAGGCTCAACAGAAAGACTACAGATCTCATTAAGTTCCTTTTTCCTCACACAGGATAGAGCTGATGGGGGATTTGAACTCACTTCCATGGAGATATCATCTCTGCAGGGCAGGGTCTGGCCAACAGCTGCTAGGGAAGCTTGCTCAATGTCCCGGATACACTTATTGATGTTATCAATGGAGTAATCACACTCCCTCTGTCCTGGTGCCTTGTCCCTGTCACCAGAAATAGTGTGTGGGGGGAAAGAGACAAATGTCTCTACCTTAATGTGCAAAAAAATATATAAAAACAAATCTGGAGGATTTTGAGAGTTACAAGAACAAAAATATAAACACTCATATCTGCCCATAGCACATCAGCTTAGCTTAATATGAAAACTGGAAACAAAGAAACATAGCTTGTCTGATTCCTCTCTCTCTCTCTCTCTCTCCCCATATCATTAGATGATCACTGCCCTGAGTTTTCCAATTACCATGGGGACCACTATTGCCCCCACCTCCTTCCACATCTTTTTCTTCTCTCAGCCACTGGTATATCTCAAGTTTCTCATGTTCTTTCTTCCTGATGTTGCTGCTTGGTATTGCTATATTTATCGCTATGAGCTCCTTACTCTACTTGCCCACCACTACTATGTCTGGTTTGTTAACCATCACCAGTTTGTCTGTATCTGGAAGTCCCACAGGATCATTCTCAACCACCAATGGGGGCATATCCCATTTGACCATGGGACTTCCAGGCCATAGTCAGCACAGTTGTTCCTGTATACTATGCCAGTCACTTGGTTATGGCGTTCCATGTATGCCCTGCCTGCTAGGACCTTGCACCCTGCTGTTATGTCCTGCAGGGCATCTCTGCACAGCCTGAACCTGGGGTCCTGCCTGGTGTGGTAGACCCCTCCCTCTATCGATCTTGTACTTGGAGCTTATTCCTGATTAGTGCCTCTGTGCTGTATTTCAGTCCAGCCATTGGTAGGATTTTTCTATATCAGCCACTTTGTCTATCTGCTGGTGGTACATGCCATGCAGGGGGATGTCCTTCTATGATGGTTCCTGTTTTTGTTCCTCTTCTTTCTCTGATTCCTCTTGCCTGAGGTATTCACTAAGCACAAGATCAGTGGCCATCTTTCTGATGTACTCATGGATCTTTGTTGTTTTATCCAGGATAGTGGTTCTGACACTCACTAGTCCTCACCCTACTTCCTTCTACTTAGTGTACAGTCTTAGGGTGCTGGATTTGGGATGAAACCCTCCATAAAAGCTAAGGAGCTTTCTGGTCTTGATGTCAGTGGCATCTTTCTCTTCCTTTGGCCAGCTTATTATGACAGCAGGGTATCTGATGACTGGAAAGGCATACGAGTTGATTGCCCAAATGTGTTCTTTCAGTTCAGCTGACTCAGGACTCGCCTTACTCTCTGCAGGTATTTGGTGGTTGCAGTGTTGTAAGTGGCCTCTTCATGGTTCCCATTTGTCTGTGGGATTCCAAGGTATTTGCCTCAATATCTGCAATGTTGCCTTCTGGTAGTGCAAACCCCTCCGTTCTGTCTACATGCCTGCTCTTTGTCATTATTCGAGTACACTTCTCCAGGCCGAATGATGTCATTGCTGTAGAGCCTAGTGGTGTGAATTACGCACAATTCCAGTCGATATCTGTAGTCAGCCTAGTTCATGATCTGGCTGAGGGGATTCAGGCCTATGCAGAACAGCAATGGGGACAGAGCATCTCCTTGGTAGATCCTGCACTTTATGTTGACTTGTGCAATTATCTTTAAGTTGGCCTCTAGTGTTGTTCCTCCACATCCCCAATGATTTCTTGATGAAGGCTCGTAGGGTTTTGTTGATCTCAGACAGTTCTAGGCATTCCAGCATCCGTGTGTGAGGCACTTTATTTTAATCAATACAGGCAGTGCACAGGTTGGTCAGTCTGGTCTAACAGTCTCAAATGGCTGCTCTATCTACCAGCATCTGGTGTTTTGCTCCTCTGGTGTTCTGCCAATTCCTTTCTGGGCCCTGCTTATTTATTGAGCCATGTGCCTGTTCATTTTAACTGCTATGATGCTTGACAGGAGTTTCCATATTGTCCTGAGGAAGGTTACTGGCCCATAGTTGGATGGGACCAGTCCCTTCTGGGGATCATGACTGTCCAGCCTTCAGTCAGCCATTCTAGGTGTGTCTTTTCCATTAGCAGCAGGTTCATTTTGCACTGTCAGGCACTCATGGAGATTGCAGTTAGCTTCTTTAGCCAGTAGGTCTGAATCATGTCAGGGCCTGGTTGTCATGATCTGCTGGTGTTTCTTTGTTTTTGTGCTCTTTGTTTGTTTGTTTGTTTGTTTTTTCGGGTTGTGGGTTTTGTGGGGAGGTGTGCTGGTGGCAGAGGGAGGTGGTCCTTTGGACTCCACCCATGGTTCCAAGGCTTACCTTGTGGCTGATCTGACACACCTGCTCTGCATTTCCCTAAGGGAGTGGCGTTATAAGCTGGTGGAAGACTCTCAGTCAACGCCAGGTCGTTGCCTCAGCAAGGTACCCAGAGTGACTCTCATTTGAAACCGTTTCCTCCTAAATACTCGCATTAACCATTTTTCTCCTACACAGACTTTTTGCCATTGACTGACTTCCATAGGATCCATTGGATTATGCAAACATGCGAAGCCACGTGAACCCCGATGTTTAAGCGGCCACAGACTCCCCTCATCTCTTTATGTTTCCTTTTGCGCACATCCTGAAATAAAATCTATTCTGCTGCATTTCTTGGTGTCCTGTGCCTGAGTCCTACCTGTGAGTCACGACACTGGTGCTGACCAACTCGTCATATTTGAGACTCTTTCCTGGATGTCTGTCATTGTGATGGTTACTGGAGCCTGTTCAAGGAGGTTTCTGTGATCTGCTCTTAGATTCACCAGCCACGAAGTATTGTTGTTATGTGCTGCATCCTTCTCCCATATGCTCTTCCAGTATTGCTTTGTCTCCAGCCTTGGTGGGGGGCTGTTCTCCTATTTCTCCCCTGCCACTGAGAGTACACCTTGGATGGCTCAGTGGAGAATATCTGTTTTATTCTCCTGGCTTCTATATCTCTGGTAAATCTCTTTAAGCATTCAACATACCAGTTGTTCTTAGGGCTTGGTACCCAATCTTGGAGTGTGATATGATATCTCCCCCCTGACCTGATGTCCTAGCTCTCCCCTTGCTGTAGTGTTTGTGTTGTACCTCATCAGTCTCTAGTTGTGACAGCAGTTGCAGTAGCTTCAGTTATACATCTCTTGCCCATATTCTGAGGTAGGCTTGGGTAGCATGGGAGGCCTAGCCTGGGGAACCTTATGGGATGCATAAGCCACATTCCCATACCTCTAAAGCTCACATATGAATCTGTAATGTAATCTAATTCACTATTTTTTGCCAGGAGAAGGGACTTCTTGCAGTCTTGTCATTACCATGGGCTTTACCAGGCAATCAGCAGATAGTCACAATGCTCTTCCTACCTAATCATCTGCTGGCTTGAGATTAATTTGTTACATAGACACGAGAATGACATCACTTTTCATTCATCAAATGCTGGAATACTCCTTAAAAATGCTATTAGCCAAGGTTAAATGCTAATATCTGTTAATTGTAGGTTATAGTTGCTGTGAGAACTGGTGGGACACCACATGATGAATCTATCTATCACTAATCTATTAGAAGAAGTGGGGAGCTCAGTAGCTATAGACTAATGTAGCAATTTCCTGCTTAGCTGAACACACAACGATTTTTTCCCTCCAACAGTGAGCAAACCTTTCTAAACTTTGAGGATAATGC
This sequence comes from Pterophyllum scalare, assembly GCA_024447675.2. NCBI lineage: Eukaryota > Metazoa > Chordata > Actinopteri > Cichliformes > Cichlidae > Pterophyllum > Pterophyllum scalare. Next base: position 150,412 of record JAMQGT020014402.1, read on the forward strand.
TGCAGAGAAATTTGGTCATGGGTGGGATTAATACCAACCTAATAGAGGTGATGAGACTCTTGATGGAGTCGGAAACTGTCCTGGAGTGACCGGCTAGAATGGACCAAGTGGGGGGATCTTTGGGGTTAAGGACCAATGAGCGGGCGGTTTCTAGAAGGTAAGTGGAGCTATCAAGCATGGAGCGAGCTGAACGTACAATGGGCTCCTGTGCTGCTGAGCCCTGTAGAAATGAAAAGATTAGTGTAGGAGAAACAACAGCCCAGGTAACAGCTCAACAGTGCAGTGCTAGCTATACTGGTCTGACAGAGTTGTTAATATTCCTTGACTACCTTGGGAAGATCAAAGGTGCAATCAAAGAGAGGGATGAGATTAGAAAGGCAGCTTTACACAGAGTCATGAAGAAACACCTTCAGTCTTTATGATATGAGCAACCCCCCCTTGACAATTAGATTAACAAGATGAAGATTAGAGCAGCTGTACTAAGAGAAAGTGCTGTTAAACACTGCCCTCCAACAGATTACAGCCATAAAGCTTTTAGGACTATGTGCAAACTGTTCCACTCAGATTGAAAACCCAAAATACATCCTTCCCTTTAAGCCTTTCCTTGACAATAAAAAGGGACTGAAAAACCTGGACTTCAATTCAATTTCCCCTCGTGTTCACCGCACAAACCTTTGTTTGTTGACTCAAATAAAAGGCAGTTTTTAAGCAAAGTGAGTACACAAACCACAGGCACTCATTTAATCTCACTGAAGAGTTCCTACAAGAGCCTCTGTAGGATGAAATGAACATTTACAAATTGAATGTTTCTGAAAAACAGGATCTGTAACTGAAAAGATTTTCATTCACTTTCTATCAGTTAACTTATCAACTGGATTGGTGAAAAAGAACATTTTAAAAGGAGCATCAAATTAATGAATACCTCATTGCTGATCTGAGCTGGAATGCTTGCAAAGTCAGGGTTGTTGGCAAAGGTTGTCAGGTTTTCCACAGCCTCAAGGAGTGGGGCTGTAGCAACGCGGCACCTGTTTCTATTCTCTTCAGAAAAATCCCCATCCAAGGCCTGAAATAAGACATGGTTATATGAATATGTGCCCATCTGGACATTTTTTGTAGGTTGGTGAATTATACACACACATCTGTAGCTTCACACTTGACGAAAAAAAATATCTGTAACAAATTTACACTCAACGTTTTGATCAGTTGGGGAGTTGACCTTGATGGTTTTGACGAGGTTGGCTGTGGTGTTGGCAACCTCTTTGGCTGACTGGACAAACTGTCTCCTAGCCACTGGGTTTGAGGTTTTAGAAGAAGCCAGGCGACAGGCGTTACAGAGAGCTGAGGTGTGCTTGGCTACAATTGTTGCTGCAGACAAGACCTTATGAACAAATGAACCGACAGCATTAACAAAGAGGAACAACTGTATAAAATAAGGAGTTTAGCTAAGGCATGGGGCATTGACTCTTTCAACTCTGACGTCAAGTTTATTCTTCTCATGCTTAGAGCCTGCATTTAATTAAAGTCATTACAGCAAGTCCTTACAGATTACTCACAGTCCACATTTTCCAGGGAACTGTAATGCTCTGCAGCTTGTCATGGGCCTTCTTACCTGTGAGGGACTGCTGGCGGGGTCCACCAAGTTCTGACAAGCCATCTGTATAGCTTGGTGGGCTCGTGCAAACTGAATGGGATCCACCAGACCCTCGTGGCCTGACTGACTACTGGGATCAGAAATACCTACAAGATAAGAGGCCTGTGGGGCACAAATAACAAAAATACACATATAACAATGTCAGTTTAACACTAGACTAGCTTGCCATTTTCCCACCAAGATCAAATTTTTTGCAACAGACACCTGAAAACACGACTCCAAAACATGAAGTCACACACACAAGCTGCAAGAGTCAATACAATCTCTCTAAACCAAATTTTTTTTAAACAAATCACAAGAAATGCCCCTGCATTATTGTGAGACACATATAAAATTCCAGAAAATATTTGGTAAACCAGGTTGGGGCATTTTTTTCTCTCTTTTTTTTTAACAACATGATGTCCGTTTCAGATGTGTTTGGGTAAGGTAGTGGAGCTGCCTGGGTAGAGCATGCAGTAGGAAGCACATATGACCACTGTCATGGTCCAGCTCATGAACCATGACAAAATAATGGAAGAGGCTCAACTTGAACCAAAGTTTACCACATAACGAAATAAAACAAAATAAACCAAACCATAATTAACTCCATGAGGTATGTTAGTCAGTTTTGTCAGTGTGTCAGCAGTTGGATGAGTGATTGAATTTTAGGTGTGTGGCGCCATGTAGGGTAAAACCTAAAATAACAAGGCCAAAGCCAACCAACAAAAAAGATGGCAGTGGTTGAATGAAAAGGGAGTAAAAGTTGAGAAAGCCAGATCTTAAATGCTCCAGGGAGACTGGCCAGGCGCTCCCAGTTGCACTAATTAACCCTGCCTTCCAGGAACCTGCAAGACAACACAGGGACAAACAGGGAAAAATACAGCAGGCCCTGGCCAAGGCAGAGGGCCATCACATAACTCATAGCTGCCAATTCTCAAGACTAATACCTGTGCCGTTTAATGTTCACTCTGAGTATGTCAGATATTTTCACCTCTGTTGGGTATTGACTAGAACATTACAGGCCAGCAGTTCATGCATGAAAGTGGTTTCCACCTTGTCAAGATCTCAGAATATCTTTTTATGCTTTTTTTGGACAAAAAAAAGAAAAAGAAAAATGAACAGCAATTTGTTTTTTTAAAGAAAATTTGTGATTAATTCAAAGCACATAAAAAATAAAGAGAAAAAGAAGGTGAAAAAAAGAAGGTGAGAACAGAAGCAGGGTAGGTCAGAGTGAGTTAGAATGATGCTGTGATCTCACCTGTCCTGCAGCCTCTGTCAGCCCACACAGAGCTTTGGACGCCAAACCCACGCTCTCCCCGAAGGCCACCACATCACCTGTCTTGCAGTGCTGAGAAATGCCTGCCATTGACTCCCCTAGGACCTGAGGCACATGAAAATAGAGAAAATGTGGACAAATTAGCTCTTCAGCTGCCTACAATATAAAATTTTTGACAGTTAGTGTACATAGTGCACTCAGTTATTTTATAAGCCTATACCTTTGAGTTCTCCATGACACTCTCGATACAGTCAAAGTAGGAGAGTTCATTGACAGGCTCATTGGGGTTATCCAGCAGACCTCTGACAGCCTGTATACAAACAGAGATGTAACAATTTAACCTACAATGCTCCATTTCTGCATTGATATCTTCACAAATTTATCAGTTACTTAATTCAGACGTGAAAAGGCTTACACTATAATTGTAAGTCAATTTGTATAGGAATAAATCATCATAATCAAAGGCTTAAATGAACAACATTAATGCCATTTAAAACTATGTATAGCATAGTACAATAATATAGAAAAAGTGGATGTAGTCTTCAAAATGTAAAACGCTCCTGTTAAATTAGTGTGCCTAATGCAGCTATGGTTGTTCTGAATTTATTATCCATCTACAAATTGCAGAAATATAGGAGGAATCAAATGCAAAAATAGTTGCAAAGCAAGAGAAAAGTATACAAAACTCTTTCTTCAAAAAAACATAAAGTACAGGCATGCATGGGAAACAGAAAGCCTCTGTGTGGTACGCTGTATGTGTGGACAGCTACCTCCAATTCCCTCAAGGCGTTGTCACACTCTTTTTGTCCTGCTGCTTGCTGGGTACAGAGCGTTATCAGCTGGTTAATACTCTCTGTCACCGCCCTGAAACACACAGGCAGCCACACACCCTCTTTAGCTCTCACATGTGTCCTCTGCGTGCATGCACAGGCTGGCTTCACTCACACATGCTTTTAGCTCCCCTATTCAAGCATGACACTTCTGGCTTCTCACTGCGATTGGATAATACAGCTCACAGGAGTGCCGAGATTGTCTCGAGTTTGTGTTCAGCCTTGCTGAGCACAGACAGGCTCAAGCCAAGGCTTCCATCTTCCTAATTAGACAGAGAGAAGTCAGTCAGGCCTAAAGCCCTGCGGGACCAGCTGCTTGGCTTCTCTCCACTAAGGGGAGGATACGTACTCCCTCTAGCAATGCCGAACAGACACACTGTAGGAATGGCATACAGATGTAGTAGAAAGCTGTTTTCTACATCTATCATAACTTGCTACAGATCTAAGCCAGGATTTGCAATCTGCAGCACAGAATGGTTTGCTTTACTAGCAAATACACTGTAACATTCAGAAAATCTGACACATATCAGGTACTGCCTGCATTTTATCGCACCTTGCTGCCACAGCTAGAAGATTCTTAGCATTGGCTGCACCTGGATCCACAGACAGAGACTTGGCAGCCAGTAGCAGCTTACTGGATGCCATGGAGATGTTCTTCAGATTACCGATGACTTGGATCTGGTCGTCCTTACTCTGCACATGCAAGGAATAAGAAAAATGCAGGTGTGTGTTTTGGTTTTTTAACGGATTCAAAATCTGTATTAAACATTACAATAGAATTATTTAATGTAATGACATTATTGGCAACAGTGTTCTACTTCTAATGGTAACTGATCTTTTGTTATTCAAAACACTAGAACTGCTGCAACTGATGCTGATGTAGGAATACATTTATTTATATGAACCTTTGTGGGTTTGTCTTTAGTTTCATATATGCCAGAAAAAAAAGGGAATTTTCTTCTGAAACTCTTGTTCCAAGAAATTAAGGCTATTTCATGTATGAAACTGCCAAAAAAACTAAAGATTTCCAATAACAGTGTCCACAACTCCTTTAACAGAACAGAACAAACCAGCTCCAACCAGAATAAACGAGAAGCAGCAGCCCCCGGTGTACAGAAGAACAAGAGGACAAGTTAGAGTCTCTAGATTTTGAAAATGACACCTCATGGGTCCTCAACTGGCAGCTTCATTAAATGGTACCCAGAAAAATCTATTTCAGTGCCAAAAGTGAAGAGGAGACTCCAAGATGCTGGCCTTCTAGGCACAGTTGCAAAGAAAAAGCCATATCTGAGTCTATCCAATAAAATTAAACTTTAAGATGGGCAGAAAAACACGGATGAAAATTTAAAAAAAGTACTATGGACAAACAAAATGTACATCTGAGCTGTACAGGGTAAAAACAATCTTGAACAAGAAAGGCTGTCACTCTATTTTATCATGGTATGTCATATGCTGTGGACACAGCTATGGGAGGATCTTCAGGAAGCATGGGATAAAATTTCCCAAGTTTACCCTTAACAGTAGTGTAGACATCATCTGCAATCGCTCATTTTTTGGAATTAACGATCTCAGTGCATCTGATTACATTAGTGCTCTTTGGGAGAATCAGTGTGACTAAGTGAACGAGATAGAGCTTCGTTAGTAAAGTAATGGAAAGACGCACTCTACATTTGAAGCTTTTGAGTTTACCTCATAAAAGGTTTAAATGAACTGCTGGCACTGGATCACCATTGAACTGTGTCACCGGAGCGTGAAGTCTTTGTATGGTCATGAAACCTACCTGGGTGTGTCCTGCCATCTCAATGCCAGCATCCAGGAACTCATCAAAGTCTTGGCTAAACTTCCCTGAGGCTGCAGCCAGCTGGCTGCTTGTTCCACGAGAGGAGTGGACAACCTCGCCTGCAGAGTGGTTGAGTTCAGCTGCTGTGTGGTTCAGATCAGTCTGGGCCTCTTGGAATGTCTTACTGCAGGGAGGGAGCTTCAAAGACATGACATACACATTAGGCCATACTTTAGAATATTAAAACTGCAGGCAAAAGGAAATATTCTGCTTGGGGATAAAGGGTTGATATTTAAATACTCTCATGTTATTCTGCAAACATAAAATGCAAGAAATCCCTAAGAAAAAGCTTAAGCAACACTCACAAAGTCCACTAGTAGCTTCTTGCTGGCCTCGCCTATGCTCCTAAGGGCCATGTCAACATCCTTCTGGCCTGGCAGGCAATTCACACAATTATTAAGGGAGTGCGACACTGCTTTGGCCACCTGCAACACAGTACAACATCTGTCAATGGTCTGTCATTAGTCATTCTAAAAATGTGCCACACAACAAAGCCCCAGAGCAAAGCTATATGGGGAAAACTATCTCAAATGCAAATTGGGCTCACAGCATTGCACAATAATCCTTGTCACTAATATATGCTGCTGTCACAGATATATGCCAAACAATATGTTTATCCCCCAAAGGGCTGCAGGAGAATGAACAGTTTTACTCCAGCACTCCTGAGAGAGGAAAACCAGCCGAGAAATATATAGCAGAAAGAAAAAAAGCAAAAGTTAGCAGAAGGGATGACTGTTCTGGGAAAATAAATGTTTACAGATCAGTAGATGAGGGAGACCAGGGCCTGAGCAGAACATTACATGGATGTCACTGTCCCTGGAGTATATATAAGTGGTATGCTACCTGTGCCAGTCTCTGCTGACTCTCAGCATCTCCTGGATGAACCAGGGCCTGATGTGCTTCATGGATGAGCATAGCTGAGCCCTCCATCACACACTGGGCTGAGTCCAGCATGGCAGCGGCAGCCTGAGGCTCCTTGGTGCTGGCTGCCACGCCTCTGGCTGCTTGAGCTAATGTCCTTAAAGCTTGCGCTGTTTCTCTAGCAGCAACACCTGTATATATATATAAAAAAAAAAGAGCAACAATTTTCTAAATACATTAATTCCAGTGTCAGCAGCCCTGTTTAGGAGTACTAACTGAGAGGTATGTGTATTTCCCATCTTTACTAAAACTGTAATGACATTGTGCAAATCATCATACTGAAATGCCCTCATTGTTTAAATACATGAGTTAATATAATAAATAAAGCCTCGCACGGAAGCCGCTGTCAACTTTTTACACATAGAGCTAAAAAAAGGCTGCAAATTGCATCAAATTGCATTAACCAGCAGAGTGAAGCCATTTGCTGATTGAACGTTAAATCCAGTGGAAAAAAAAGATTAATGAGCAGAGCGCAGCACCCTGGGCCACAGCATGAAATACTACCTTAGAGCACTCATTGTTATAAATGTTACTCTCTGTCTTCATCCCGTTTCCACTCAGATTCTTGTTTGAGCCAAAACTGACAGCAAAGCAGTGAAGCCACGTTGGATTCCCGGGGTTCAGTTTAAGGTTATAATGACAGCACAAATAAAATAACAGCCGTAGCTTGGTTTATCCTCAGACTCCCACTCTGCACCATTTTGAAAATTACTTTTAAATAAAAATCACAGCCAGCAATCCATATATATCTATTACATCTATTCACTGAATTCACTAATATAGTAAAAGAAACTGTAGTAAATTATTTAACTAAATGGCTACTCAAACTTGTTAGGTCCACTCCTGTGTAGAATACACTACCTGTATAATGCTCATTGCCCTGTGCAGCGCATGTCAGCAGCTGGGCCATGGAAGAGCCCACAGTCTTAGACGTACTTCCTAAATCCTGTGCGCACTTTTCCAGCTGCATGAATGACAGAACAAATAAATAACCCATTTGGTTCATAGTTACAATTTCTTCAACATTTTGGTATCCCTAGAGCAGGTTATCTGTAGTCTAATGCTTCCTCACCATAAATGTTACTATTTACTGACCGTTTCTCCAGGAAGAGGTTTGAGTTGGCTATCAATGACAGACATCTTGGCATCCTGAAGTTCGCTCTTGAGTGTCTGCACAGTTTTGAGGGCTAAGTCGATCTCCAGAGGACCACAGGCTTCGTGTGCCTTCAGAAAAAAACCCCACATACATAACTGTTACTCAAACACAAGAAAAACAGGGCAGACAAGATGCAATCCCAACTGTGCCTGCCATGAGACAGATGAGATCACAGAATTGTACTCACACTAATGCAAGCTAGAGACAAACGTCCTGCATCAGTGAAAAGAATCATGCTCACTCTTTTGTGTAAAGATACCTTCTGTGTGGCAGTCCTGAGCTCCGCCAGGCAGGTAGCTAAATTCTTGGCACACTGGCCCAGTTGCATAGCAGCAGCTTGATCTGCCACTGTTGGAACTGCTGACTTTGCAGAGGCCACCATCTTGCTCCCAGGCTGAGATGACAGTTACAGAAATATACCAAGAAATTGGATTCCTTTGAAAGAGGGTTGGAAAGTCACTGACTATGTCAAGGTGAAATACAAACCTGCAAGAAGCTCTGGCTGGCCATGATGAGAGCGAGCTGGGGGCCCAGCTCCTCAGGCTGGGCTTGACTGCTCCTCATTCCCTGCACCAACTGGGGGATACTATCTGCTACCATCTGAAACACACCCATTATGTATGCGTCATATGCCACACCATCACTACTTACAGAGAAAGGTGCTACCAAGGCTACCAAACAAAACATATTCTGTGACAACATATATTATACCTTAATGCCAGCTATAATAGTAGTATAAAAGAGCACAACACAAAAATTACAGGATCATACCTTGCAACTGTGTACTAACTGTTGGTGTGAGGCTGTATTTTTGTTGGAAGCAGCTGCATTTTGGGCAGCTGCGATGGTCTGTGTCGCAGCAGCCGCTGCCTGCTTAGCAGCAATCTGTTCAGAAGATACAAATGGAGAAAATGTATTTTAAAGTAAGAGAATGCTGCTTGGCTAAGAGGACTATTCACTTTCGCTGTGCGCAGCTTTATGCTGTCTTGTTCAGTGCTCCGACAGAGTTCTAATCAGACTAAAAGGGGTCACAACCAGAAGGTTTTGTAAGAAGAGGGAAATGGATAGAGCTACACTATTCAGTCATCATTTCATGAAGTGATCAGTATTGTTTTCGCTTGGCTGTTTTCAGAACTACAGCTAAAAATAGACCGTTTAGCTTGCATTAATTCACAGACGCAAGGCTAGGTTTGAAGTGATGGCAAGATTGAAAGCAAGAATTGTTAAATGGGTGAGAAGACACAGATTAAAAAAATGTTTTGCATTTTGTTTTCTTGGCTCTTTTTAAATGTAGTTTAAGAAATTTATAGTGCAGTAAAAAAATCAGTAAAGGATCAGATGTTTATGTTGATTACACAAACATTATGTAGGAGTAGGTAATGGATAATAGGTATTGATTTTCAAATTCTCTGGACATGAATAACTTGTTGTTATTTTATAACATTATACTACAGTATATTTCTAACTAGGCAGCTCATGTTCTTTGTCTTGATAGTGCTTTCTTTGAAGATATAAGGCATTTAGGGGTCAGCTTATATGTGGTCAATACAAACAATGGCAGTAAGAAAAATATTTTGAAATAGCTCTATATAGTATTATTGTCACTTTGACCTTCAGATCAATCTAGTGACCCTGAAGGAGAGGTCAGAGGTCAAATGTGACATATTTTAAATCTTTATACATTACTTTTTATATGTTGATTATACACACCACACTTGCAAGAATCATAGTTTCTAAATTATAAGGGTTTTTGTCACTCTTCCAGGTTAAAGTAAACCATTAAGGTGACCTTGAAGACCTTGGTGGATGTAAGCCAAATTTTGATGGATTGTTAACATGACCCCACTCTACCCTCCTGCGAAGTTTTATCTGAATTCATTCAAAACTTTTCGAGCTATCGTGTTTACAGACAGAATGACACGCGCACACACACACACACACACACACACACACGCACACACACACACACACACGCTACCAAACACATAACCTCCTTGGCAGAGGTGAATATATGGCATCATCATATAGAGAAATGAAAACTGAATTCAGGTGATATTTTCTAGAAATCATGTAACTCTAAATACAGTTCCCATATTCTACACTTACATTTACAAAGTAAAAGGGCTCTTGTGTAGCACATCCTCCATTAAGGATATTGCACATTTTGTGCAATTTTAAAGAATGTGGGCAGAATGCAAAACAAAATTTAATGGCTTCTGCCTTTGAACGTACCCCACTCAATCAAGTTTCATGAAATTCAGCTTGGTAGCTTTTGCATAATCTTGCTGAGAAACAGACAAACAAACCCCACCTATTACACTGCCACCTCGGCTTGTGGCTTGTCAGTGAAATACATAAAATGATATGCACATCATGCTGTCTGGATAAAACAGGATAAAGTGAGGGGCCTCAAGGGTGATGGTGCATCTGTTATACTTGTCACGTCCACTTGGAGATTCTCAAAACTCTGGTCTGCAGTGGCTTACACACTGCCTTGATAGAATAAATGGTAAATGGACTGGTTCTTATATAGTGCTTTTCTACTCTACTTTGAGCACTCAAAATGCTTTATATAATGTGCCTCATTCATCCATTCACACACATTCTACACTTAAGTGCTTTCTATCTAACATTCATACACATTCACACTCCGATGGATGAATCAAAGATGCAACTTGGGGTTCAGCATCTTGCCTAAGGATACTTTGACACGCAGACTGGAGCAGCCAGGGATCAACCCACCAACCTTTCGATTAGTAGATGACCTGCTCTACCTCCTGAGCTACAGCCACTCTAAATGTGGCCGTTACAATCATTACTGCAGCTATCTGATGCAAGAAGGCCAACTGAGATGTCTGATAGCAGGCTTATTCTAGCCCTTGGTAATGCATAGTTTATGTGACTGGAAAACTGAACATTGGGTGTTCTAGGGCAGAGAGCAGGAAGTCATTAGAGGCAAACTGATACCAAGGGCTAAATACAGATCTTTACACTTAGATAGCTCATTCACAGCACTAATGGGATTTATAGCTCAGTGCTATAGGAAATAGAAATAATACAAATATATAATAAATTGCCCAGCAGTCGTTTCTACTAATATAAGCTGAAGCATGCCATTATTTGTATCCTTGCATCCTTTTTCCTTTTTCCCAATGCCTTCTATCTTCATTTGTTTCTATTACATTTATGCCATCTTTATACTGCAGGGATTATAAAATACCAGAAAGAGATGTTTGCGTCACACCTTTGCTGGTAAGGTGAAGCAAGAAGAAGGTTTATGTTTTGATCAAGGTCAAACAACAGAAAAATGACATGTTCACTCCTTTGACTCACCTCCAGCCTGTTCACTATTTTTTTCTTTATAGCATTCTGAGCTGCAGCATTAGTGGCAACACGTAGCCCCTCAGCTGCCTCTCTGAGCCTCTGCTGCTGGTCTTCATTGTCCGGGTAGGCGGCTGCCCCCTGAGGGCGCATTAACACACATTCGTGTACACATGTGCAGATGTGCTCACACACACACACACACACACACACACACACACACACACACACACACACACACACGCACACACACACACACACACGCACACACACACACACACACACACACACACACACACACACTGCTGGACACATACTGTGCTGCGCATACAGAATATAACAATAACTATCAGATCTCAGCAATAAAAGTTCAACAACTCTGGTTATGCATGTTGTGCAATGGATGGAAAGAGTCATTTAGATCTGTCTGCTTTTTGACAGTTTCCAAGGAAACCGTCAGTGCCAGATCCTCACTTCCTCTTTGATAATAGCAGTGACGTGGTGATTAATGTGTCACAGATCAAAAACATCTAACGAGCCATAAGCAACGTTTCACTTGCCTGTGTATTTCACACTGATAATATCCCGCTCAACAGTGCCAGGGGCTCATTAAGAGCCAGTGATGCTGCAGCTTTTTATTTTGGATGTGAAATGATGCTAGTAGCTAGTGCATACAGCAATGCCAAGACTTGCTTTCTATCAAAGGGAAGAAATTTACTTCAGTTCCTTTAAAACTGCTCTAAATGTAATATTACATAAATAAATAAAAAACAGCTAAATTAAATGCAGTACATTAAAAGCTGGGATAATATTTGTTGCACATAATGAGCTACACTAAAGTAATGCAATAATGACTGAAAGCAAGAGATGAAATTAGATTGAGATTATTTAAATTGCATTGCATTGTGAGATTAAACCTGATACTCCACTACCTTAGCAGCCTCCACCATTCGAGCTGTGGCATCAGCCAGGAGTTTGGCTGCAGCAAGCAGTTTTTTGGAGTTGTCAACATCAACTTCTGCCTCTGCATCTGATCTCATGGCATTGACCAAGTCAGAGGTGGCTTGGGCTAAAACCCTGGCCTGACGGACCATCTCACCTGTTCACACAAAGAGACAAACACCGCAAAATCCCAGTATAAACATCAAAATCCGTGTTCCAGCTGAAATTCAGTTTGTGCAGTAAAGCTTGATTTAGTGTTTTGTCAGTTTCCATTTTTGTTTTGTTTTTCAGTGAGGTCATTTATACATCTGCATCAACAGACAGGCAGTATATTTTTCTGAAAAAAGCACCATGCTCTTTTGGAAGCATTGCCTATGATGAAAATGTAGACAAAATATGCAATTTTTGTGAGGCCACCAATGGATTTCTAACACTTTAACTCTCAACAGCAGCTCATTAATACATACAGATCTTCATTAAAGCATACATTGTGTGAATGGAAGAAAAATGTTAGTGGTAAGTTCAGATCTCATTACTAGTTTACATATGAGACTGCAAAGGTGCAACACTGTATGCAGACTTGTTAACCTGTAATACTTAAACTTTTCTCTAACTATTAGTACAGTATATTAATTCATCCAACCTTAGTGTATTTCTGTAGTCTTGCAGGTTCACGCCATCTTCATCTACTCTTATAGCTACATTTCTGGTGAGTCATCCTTGTTCACACAAATAAAACAATCTTTTGATATATGTTGCATCTCCCCACACACCTGCTACAAAGAGCTGTATTTCCCCCACTCACCCACCTCGTGCTCAAAAATAGCTCACCCAGAGAAGACTATGAAATACATTTATATGCATTATAGCCTACATCCTAATTTCATGGGAATCACCCAACACACACTGTGGAGAAGGAACTCAACAATGAGATTAATGTCAAATATGTAGCAATGCCTCAGCATTTAAAGCTTTGTTCTTTCAAAAATGCCCAGGTCATGTGTTTCCTGTTAAATTTCAAAGTCTTCCCTATGCTGATTGAGACCAGACTGAGTACTCTGTAGTGGTTTTGGCTGACATGTGTTGTACAACCCCTTGAGAATTGACTGCGTTTGAAAATTCTTCAGCCTCATGGCTCAAGCCATAACAAATAGTCTGAGCTTTCAAAACAGGTCGAGGATTGTTAAGATCACTTAAAATGAACATAAATGCAGGCATACCTTTAGCCCCCCATAACATCAAAACATATTAAAACAAGTCAAACGAAAACAGGTATTCGCTCCTTTTACTCACCAGCATCACCCATGGAAGTGAAAATGTTTTCGGTCACATTCATAATCGTATCTGTGGCCTGGTCATAACGTCCAATGGGCTCTCCGCAGCTGGCGTAGTGGCGGACATGTTGCAGGAGGTCACCAAGAGCCTGGCTCACTACACCAGCTGCTGCCCCAACTTGCTTCAGCAGCTCACCGTCGTCACTGGCCGAGCGGCAAGCTTTGACGCAGTTTTCCACAGAACGGTCCACTAACTTCCCAGCCTCAACAAGCTGCTCCTGACACACCGGGGAGCTGATGGTTGGGCTCACCACCTGCAACACACACAGATGTTGGTAGAAACTCAAATGAAAGCTTCAAAATGTGAAGACTTCATATACACACACACAATAACTACAATGATGCTTACCTCACCTTAAAATAATACATATTATTACATACGTATGGAATATACTCTTTAGTTACTTTTGAAAATAACATGTATTTCATTCAACATATACCATGAAGACCTGCTTTAATTAAAAAGAAAATTATTATTGCATAGTTTTGAAATACACTCTAGCAAAGCTAAAGTAAGCAGTGCTATTTATTTTATATAGATCATTTTCTCTTTAATGGTATGTCCTTTGCCTACTTGACTGCTAAGATGAACAAGTTTTACATCAGTACCTTAGTGCAGGCTACCAGCTGTGAGGTGGACAGGGCACACTGAGTGGCAGCTGCGATCACCCGGTTCTGCAATATGGTATCTTCAGCCACCTGGGCCACGTTCTTGGCCTTCAGGACTAACATAGCAGCTGCATTGGCCACCGCTTTTGCCAGATTCATCAGGGTGTCCTGCAACATATTAATCAATGTCCTTCACTGAAACACAGCGCAGCTGCAGACATGTGAGTGCAGGGATCAGGAAAACAAATGTTTTCCCATTTTATTCAGCCTATATAGAGGGATTACTGCACAGCTAATGCATAAGGGACTATAATAGGTGCATAGGGCCTAAGAGAAAGAGGCAAATTTATGAATTTTAGGATCGAAATAATAAAACACATCTACTATGTATAGCAAATCGAATACAAACTATGTTAATGTAGCAGAAAAACACTGGCTCAAGGTCAATAAGAACAGGAATGTGGATGATTTATGAGCCCTCTTCTCCTGGCATCAACACTAAAAAGAGAGGTATAAAAGGTGCAAGAGGACATCTAAACTAAGGTATATGTGGCAGGTTAATGAATTTCAGAGTAAAAGAATAAATTAGGCAGATAGAGAAAGCTACTAAAATGGTTCAGTTAATGGAGGTCTGGAACAATGCATTGACACTTTACGACTAAAAGCTCTCCTTCTGACACTTTGCTTCAAATCCAAATAAATTGACGGTCTAATAATAAAGTCTGAGGTGATTATATAAGTTTGTATTGATATTTTTAAAGAGAGCCTTGGAAAGTGTGTGTCTTCCTGTTTGGCTAGCAGTGTCATAGAAACAGTGAGGGGGTGGCGTCCAACCTGGAACTTCTCATCAGTCTCGCCCTCCCCCATGTGACGGAGCAGGTCCCCGCTGGCCTGTCCAATGCTTCCTGCTGCCGTCAGCACCGTCTGCCTGGGCTGTATGGGAATGACATCACCACATTCATTACACGGGCCTGGCCTGCTCTCACAGAGGCCCCTATGAATTATCTAAAACAGACTTTAGGATCAAAAATCATCCTCATAAAACCTTCTGTAATACATCTTTGCTGGGACACAGATAAAAAAAATATGCAGTTCAACACTGTAGGTACCTTTGTGACTACTGGGATTAGAGATAAGGATGAGGTCCAAATCACTACAATAATCAGCAGGTGCCTCACCTCAGCGGCTGCAGGCTCAACAGATCTGAGCAGATCTGACACAGCTCCTGCCAACATCCTGGCAGCACCCATGAGCTTATGTCCACTGCCCACCTCATCGTCCATTAATGCTGCTAGCAACTTAACACCCTTAGACATTTCCGTCAGGTTGGAGGAGATGGTAGTGATGGCGCAGCCCACTGCTGTGTAGTCAGTTTCTGTTGGCTCACCTGCAAAGGATGGATAGTCCTCATTACAAAGTAATCAAATTACATCTCTGTTGTGCATCTTAATATGTTATGCTGTTGCCACCCTAATTTTGCTAAGCCATGTAGCAGCTTGCATTTCACATGAGGCAATGGACACATCAGTGCCAGTCCTGTAGCTTGAACCCATTTGAAATGGTACCATGAAGATGAGCACAGAGCTTTGTACTAGATAGATGAGGTAGTATAAGTGTGACCAAACAGATGGCAGGGTAAGATTAAAACCAAGCAAAGGGCTAGATGGAACCTGACTGGCATTGTGCCAAAAATCATGAAGAGCTGAGAGAAACACTGCCAGTAAATTTTTTCCCCCGAAAGCTTCAGGACAACAAGTTCAAGATTTATGAATCAGTAGAAATATGTATGAGGCCAAATTGAGACACACACTTTAGTTTTAATATCATCATCAGTAACACTGACTTGGAAAACATCAATTCACACCATTTGCACTATGCCCAGTGCATACTTCAGAAACTAAAGCACAAAAGCTCATCTGTAAAAATGAATAAAAACAGAAAATGATAACATATGGCATCCTTTTTTTTAAATTTATTTATTTATTTTTTTTAGCTGTTTAGCATTCGCCTGGGCACTCACCTGCAGTGAGATTGACCACAGATGCTGTTCCAGCGGTGATGGCATCAACCTGAGAGTGGATTTCATGTTTGGATTCATCCACTTTGTTCTGAACCCAAACCCTGGATGCCTTTCGGTGGAAGAAAATGAGAGCTATTGGCATTCATCACAGTGTGTGATTTTCAGCTCATATCAGCTTTCTTGCACAGGATTAAAGGACTAGGCTAGTACAACACCTATGGCTTTGGAAACACTCAAGCATTAAATGCAGCCTCCACATTTACAGTCAGTCCTACATCCTAATTATATTTGAGATATTTGATGGACTTTGATGTGATTAGAATGCTTGATTCTTTTTAAGCCATCTTTGCTTTGCAAATCCAGAGGCTGTAATATCAGAAAGCACACAATCTCAAGTGTTAGAAAAGTGCAACTCAAAGGATTGATAGTATTGTGGGAATGTAGTAGGGTACACTAGCTATGCATGCTACAACTGTCCTGAAATATTTTCCACAGCTGAAGTAACTGGTTGTAGTATGGCTCACCAAGTCATGGCCCAGTGGAGGCAGATTATCGACATGTCCCAGGTCAGCCTGGGCCTGTTGAACAGCCTGCATACTGCTGTTGATTGTCCCAATTAGGGCTTGCTGGGCTAGACTCTGACAACAACAAACAACAGAGATGCAGTGTCTGCAAATGACTATACAAAAGCAATCTAATGTACAGAATTGTGAAACTAAGTGTTGCAACTAACCATCAATAAACCACAGGAAACAGGCTTTTAGAGCTCATATGAAGCACCTTTCCCATCTCACTATGAGTCATATTCATATTGTTCATCATGGTTCATTTTTCGCAGTTGGGACCACAAGAAATAATTAAAACTCAGTATATGAGGTTTAACTTAAAGTGTCACATAATATTTTCTTGATCAGAGTTCTGTGGGTCACACATTTTTTACTGGACTGTGGCTGGATGCTGCAATGTCAATTACAATCTGAATCAAAATTTTAAAAAAAGACAATCATGTTTGCTAGCAAGTGAAAATGCTCCTACTCACCAGTGGAGGCATGTGTCCTCTGTGCATTTGCCCTGTGGTGATTTGCTGCTGAGCAGAGGGCATAGTACCCATATTGAAAGTGTCGGGGCCACCAATAGACCCTGACCGAATTATACCTGGAAGGGCTACTGAGCCATGCTCCACACGGCCTACTCGATTAAACTGCTGCTGCAAAATTGTGGACCTTATAAAAAGAAAAAAAAAGAAATAGAAATCAGTAAAGAATTTCATCTTTAATTATGCTATAATATTTGCTTCACATATGGTAAATAGCCTGCATTTATATAGCACCTTTCCAGTATTATTGACCACACTAGAAGCCACATTCACCCATTTGTGGTTTGGATCAAAAAACTGACCTTTTGATTAGTGGCTGACCCACTCTGTTCCCTATGCACAGTCTATGCCTGTACATACAGTTGTGGCCAGAGGTTTACATACAGTAATCATGGGCATAAATGTCACAGGTTATACAGCAGACATCATTATTCACTTTGAAAAACAAGAATTGGTTTGAATTTATTTTGGATTTTCTCTAATCCATAGAGGGTCAAAGTATACATACAGGCTCACATATAAACATACACTTGCTTAAATCTTTTTAATAAGTGGCCAAGGCCTATCAACTTCTCATTAGTCATGACTGACTACAACTTGTAGTTTCTCTTTGTCAGCATAAAAATGATTTGTTTGACAGCACTCACTGGATTGGCCAATACTCAGGACAATGGGAAATTCCAAGGAAGTCAGTGAAGGTCTAAGAAGGAGAATTACAGACTTACTGTACATGTTGGGAAGGTCTCTAAGAACCATTTCTAACTAACTGCAGATTTCAAGATCATCAGTTCAAACAGGTTATCCAGATGCGTCACCACTTTGACGTCGTCTGGAAGAAGATCCAAACTGTTTCCCTCAGACGTGAGGAAATTGGTTGGGATGTTCAGAAACAACTCAGGAATCACCAAGACTCAAACCATGAACTGGAAACTTCTGGAACACCAGCATGACTGTCCACAGTGAAGTGGAGTTTTACATTGTCAAGAACTGAGAGGCTGCTGACAAAGAAAGAAGCTTCTGCTCGAAAATCAACACCTTCAAGCACAACTGAAATTCAGTCCACAGCCAAATACAGCACCTTCTGGAGAAAGATTTTATGGCCAGACGAGACAAAGATTGAGATGTTTGGCCACAGTAACAAGAGGTATGTTTGTAGGAGTAAAGGTGAGGCTTTCAAACCTAAGAACACTGTACTAATTATAAAGCATTATCATGGTAGCAGCAGGACAATGATCCCCAAAACACATTAAACTTTTGGAATGGCCTTCCCAAAACCCCAGCCTCAACCCTATGTAAAATGTATGAACTATGCTTAAAAACCAGAAAACCAATTTTAAACGATTCTGCTAAGAAGAGTGGCCAGCCAGAATCATGCCAGAAGTTTGTTGATGGCTACTGAAAGCATCTGGTCGAGGTGCAACTTGCTAAGGGACACCTAACCAAATATTAGTGGGGGTGTATGTATATATCTGAGCCTGTATGTATACTTTTGACCCTGTGTGGATCAGAGAAAATCCAAATTAAAATCAAGCTTCTGCACCCAATTCTTTTTTTTTAAAAAAAAAGTAATTAAATATGTATGCTGTACAATCATTCCACCCTGGAAAAAGAACAGTTCAAAGAAATCATTAAAAGCCCAAAACTGCCATGACAATCATACCCATGATGATGAACTTCTGACCACAACTGTACTTGCACAGAATTTATGCATTCAAGCCTATGCTGTTGTAGTTGTGAGGATAACTAAGGATTTGAATGCTAGGCCAGTGTATATTGGAAAGCTCAATAACACAAGGTCAAACTGCATGAAACAGTGCCTGCATAAAGCAATCTTAATGTGGGCTGTGGCACTTTTCATCATCTCTTATATCACATAACTTTTATTTTAAGATAACAGTGTGTATGTCCAAAAATGTCAAAAATAAATTACTTACATGTGTAGATATTTTAGAGTTATATTTTTTCCTTGTATTACATCTTGTATTACATGCTCTTTTTAAATAACTGTTAAAAATGATAATGTGATTGTTTTTAATTTAAATGACAAAAATGACAGAATTATAATTAAAACAATTATCACACACCAACAACTGCTCCCACAGTACGCCGGTAATGTCAGAAGAAATATTGTACAAAAAAAAAAAACCAAAACGTGTTTTCATGCCCAACTCAACAGATGCTCCTGACTCCACTAGTTAATTATGGCTTGTTTTGAGAGGCAGCAATTATGTTTTTGTACTGAGAACCACAACATGACTCAATTGGTCCATAAGGAGCAGGAATATGATGCCCCATTCTGCCAGAGCGGTTTCACTGACAGCCATGTGGATTTCTAGTGATAAATTTTCAAATTATGTGTGATAGTGCCCTAGTTCAGCTGCTTTACCTCCATTTCCATCAGTAACTGAGCTACTCTGGAAAATCTGGATAGACACAATCCAACTAGGAAAAAAAAAAACCCTGAATAAAATAAATTCTAGCAAGCTGGTTTTTAACCTGTGCAATATTTTGACCTCTGAATGATGCAAATTTCTTTTGTAAAATAAAATGATAATCTAGCAGCTTTAACCTGAGGCAGCTTTTATAAAAAATTACACAAGAATGCATTTAACAAATTGTATTCTGGGGTATTGAGGAGAGTGTTAGTGCTATTGTTTAAGGTTCAAAGTGCTGTTTTTGTGTTTAATTCTAACATCATGTCTCTTGGGGAGTACTCTGCTGGGCAGGCAGAAATGTAATTACATGCACAATTAAACAGGGAGCTTTAAATTCATGAATAACTAGACTGTGTGAGGAGACTCACAATGGTCAGCATTTTTCTACACTAGATACTACTCACTTCTTAGGGGAAACTGATTCCTCCAGCATGGTGGATTCCTCATCTCCCTCAAGGCCAAAACGATCCTTACTTTGCTTCTGCAGAGAGGAGATAAACAGACATCACATGCCTGTATGCTAAATACACGGCTCAAAAAAAAATTAAAGGAACATTTTTTTAATCAGTATAGCATCAAGTCAATTAAACTTCTGGGATATTGAGCTGGTCAGTTAAGTAGCAGAGGGGGTTGTTAATCAATTTCCACTGCTTTGGTGTTGATAAAATTAACAACAGGTGCACTAGAGGAACAAAAAAATGAGACAACCCCCAAAACAGGAATGGTTTTACAGGTGTAGGCCACGACACTGTTTCCCTGCTCATCTTTTCTTACTATTTTTCACTAGTTGTGCATTTGGCTAGAATCAGTGTCACTGCTGGGAGCATGAGGGGATACCTGGACCCCACAGAGGTTGTACAGGTAGTCCAACTCCTCCAGGATGGCACATCAATGCATGCCATTCCCAGAAGGTTTGCAGTTTCCCAGTCTTATGAATATGAAGGAGACTCCAGGAGACAGGCAGTTATTCTAGGAGAGCTGGACAGAAGGTCCTTAACCCATCAGCAGGACCAGTATCTGGTCCTTTGTGCAAGAAAGTACAGGATTAGTACTGCCAGAGCCCTACAAAATGACCTCCAGCAGGCCACAGGTGTGAATGTCTCTGAGAAAAACAATCAGAATCCGATTTCATTAGGGTGGCCTAATGGCCCGACATCCTCTAGTGGACCTACAGTAGTGCTCACTGCCCAGCACTGTGGAGCACGATTGAATAGAATATAGAATACCAGAATTGGAAAGTCCACCACTGGTGCCCTATGCTTTTCACAGATGAGAGGAGGTTCACCCTGAGCATGTGTAACTGACATGAAAGGGTCTGGAGAAACCATGGAGAGTGGGTCAGTGATGGTCTAGGGAGGGATGGACAGACCTCTACAAGCTAGGCAACGGTACCCTGACTGCTATTAGGTATTGGGATGAAATCCACAGACCCACTGTCAGATCATACACTTGTGCAGTGGGTCTTGGGGACCTCACACATTGCAATGCCCAGCCTCATGTGGTGAGAGCATGTAAGTCACCGGACCTAAATTCAATAGAACACCTCTGGAACATTATGTTTCAGTTCATCCAAAACCACCAGGTTGCACCTCAGACTGTCCAGGAGCTCAGTGATCTGGGAGGTGATCCCCCAGGATACCATCCCTTGTCTCATTAGGAGCATGCCCCAATGTTGTCAGGCATTCATACAAGCATGTGAAAGTCATACAAACTAAGTACCACTGAGTACCATTTTAAGTTGGTGCAATGACATTTCAGCAAAATGGACTTGCCTACAGGATGATTTTTTTCACCTTGATTTTCAGGGTGTCTTTGAATTCAGCCCTCTGTAGGTTGATCATTATCATTTGCATCAAACAATGTGGCATCCTTTCATTCCTAACACATTATCCAGTCGACATCAGTATAGATATCCAGCATGAGCTGTTTTACCATTGAGATTTGATGTATTTTCAAAGTGTTCCTTTAATTTTTTGAGCAGTAAATATCAAGAATTGGATGTATCTTGCATTGATTCAAATAGATTTTTTTTAGCCACTTGCCTTTTTAAGAATGATGTCGATGTATCCGGCGATAAGTTGGGATATCTGCTCTCCCTCTGTAGTCTGGACAGAGTAGTAACTTTCCTGGTACTCTCCAAAATCCTTTGTTATACATCAAAGATGGCAGAGATTCAGAACAGGACAAGTTAATCAATTTAAGTCACTGTATTGCAACATCTACCCAAGACTACAAAAATACCCTTCGTAATAACAGCCTTAGTATCTGTGCATAGATGTAAAAAAGAAAGAAAGAAAGACAGAAAGAAAGAGAAAAGGAAACCTTCCTGTGCCTGAATAAACTTGACAGCATCTTCATCATTTCTACTCTTAATGAAAAGAAAAAAGTGACATGCTTCCATGGAGCATCCGATTTCTCCAAAGAGCTGACTAAAAATTAGATGTAGTGAATCTGAAAACTGCTCACTTCAAAGCATTCCTCAGAAACACGTGGGCGAATATTTTTAGTTTAAATCAATGTTGGCAAATATACCTCAGAGTACTTTTCAAAATTTGCATAATCTATTAATCTTTAAATGGAGTAGACCCTTTCCAGTACCGGAAGAAAACAGCCAACAGCTGGTAAAGAAAATTGAAAAAGGTTTCAGATAAATAATACATTCAAATTCTGCACATTCTCCCCCAGGCATCCATTGTTAAGTCAGATGAAATAGCTGGCTAGCATGCCAAAAATCATTCAATATTGCAGTCTGAGATCTCTCCAATTTTTAGGATTCTGTTTGTATTGGAAAATGAAAAAAAAAAAAAAAAACGGGGGAAAGAGCAAATATGTGAAGCATAGCTGTATAAATCACATGCTGCATACAAATAATGTATAGGACTAGAAGTGTATATGACATGACACTAAATAGAGCTGAGAACATGATATCGAGCGTCACACAGTACCAAGGTGAAGCTCTTAGGGGAGGCTGCCCATCTCTTGACTGTTGTCAGAGGCCATTCCTGCACCACATCCTTCGTCTTCTCATCCACCCGCATCACTGACTCTTTGGTTATCCCCAGCAGCCGTGGGACCAGCTTATTTTTACCCTTCATCTTTTCCTGTCAGATAGGAAAACATCAGACAACATTTATGTCGGTGGTTCAACACCTACACAGATGATTCATTCAAGGCGCAAACGCAAGATCATTGTTCCATTCCCCCGGTGCTACC
Source organism: Pterophyllum scalare (assembly GCA_024447675.2). Classification (NCBI taxonomy): domain Eukaryota; kingdom Metazoa; phylum Chordata; class Actinopteri; order Cichliformes; family Cichlidae; genus Pterophyllum; species Pterophyllum scalare. Next base: position 173,035 of record JAMQGT020014402.1, read on the forward strand.
GTAACACACATGCTGTGTCTGTGGCTTGAAGATTCACATGGAGGAGGAGAAGGGCAGCTGCGAACTGACCCAGCAGAGTTCAGTCTTGTTTAACTGCTGCTTTAGTGAGCAGGGTCTCCACAGACTGTCAGCACAGCAGTATGCTATTCCACCAGCTCTCTGCCTGACCAGCTCCACTGCCCCACCACTATCTGCCCACTGAAAATCTATTACAGCTCACTTGAGACACCAAGCCTACACTTGGCTCCCTTCCAAGGGGAGGGGAAGGAGAAAATAAAAATTAGCAGCATGTAGAGATAGGGAGTTCAGACTGCTCATGTTTAATGCATCCAATCCTTTTGTTGTTTTCAATCACAGGGTCAAAATGGAAAACCCTGAGAACCACACAAAGGCCAATAAGTAGAAAAGCTTTCAAGTTCACTGCTCTTAAACACAAGGACAGATAACATTATCCCAGTGATCATGATATCTTTGTGCAAAAGTTTATTAAAAATTTCCATTGTTTTAGGGTGCAGCACCTTAACATTATAAGTACCAAGGCTGCATTCAAGCAGGAAGTGTGGTATTCTAATCTGAAGTGGAAAGTATTATATCATTTCAAACAGCTTAACCTTGGTTATCAGTTGGGGAAAATATGGTTGTGCAAGAACACGCAATAGAAGAGGAGCCTTCTCACTGAACCCCACCTGCATGAATGACTGGATCAAATACATACACATACACACATAGATTTTATAAAATATATATATTCTCCTTGACAGTATTTTCATTTTTGTTACATTTACAGCAAAAGAGGGCTTTCCACCCTAAAACTTGCAATGATTAGACACTCACAGATGAGAAATAGACGGATGCATTAAATGCTTCAACAGAGCTCGGCCTATGCTTTTGCCCTTGCAAGCACCAAGACCAGAGTGCAGTTGGAGTGAATTATTTAAGAGTCTTGAAACCTCCATCACTACATCTCCTCATCGAACTTAGACAGCACGCGTGCACACAGATGCACATGCACTCTTTCATGCGCGCACTTGCACACAGAGATAATTTGAGCCCTGCAGGGTACTTTAACTATGGGGCCAAACATTCCATTTATCGTCCATTAAGTCCCCAGCAGACAACTGCACATTCGCTCTTTTCCCCTCTTTCCTGCAAGTCTGCAGCTAAATGGGTTGCTGTCAGAGAGCTTTAATAATACCTGCTGCAACTTTATCCCATTCACATGCTGCACTTCCAGTCCACTTTTGTATTTGCCAAAGCAGAACAGAGTAGAATTGCTATTGTCACAAGTATTTCACAGCACTGAGTGTGCTGCTGAACTCCAAGCGCACACACTTCCACTCTGAGTCTGACTCGGATTTGTTGCGTTAATGGGGCTTTTGGTGTTTTCAACAAGCTTTCATACCTGTGTAACAACACTCTGCATATCAGGGCCGCTTTCTAGTTGAAGCTGCCACCCATTAGAACAACAGCATTACATGCCTGCATCATTAAATTAATATTTGTCAGTAATTATTAAAATAAAATGCAGGTTTTAATTTGATTTCCTTGGCCTGTAATTTTTTTTACCATGTTGACAGCATACTTGCACATTCAGTAACAATGGGGAAAAAAAAAACACAAATTCATAAGTTTAGCCAGATTATTATGGGGGTGTTTTAACTCTTACCTTCACGAGGAAGAAGGACACGCCATATGTCTGAAGGGACCTAGCAAGCTTCACATACTTTACTTTTCCCTCTATCTCAGACATCTCTCCACAGTTTTTATGTTCCTGGAAAGACAACAGTTTTCATTTCCAACTTGAATTTATCACTACATATGCAAATATGCTTGAAATGCTGTGATCTACTTGTTACATAAGTTGTTTTTTTTTAATCAACTTATCCAGCAACAGAGAACAAATGACACTTTTTACATGCTGCATTTTTAAAATGTAATGGACATACTTGGAATATTTTCTTCTCGGCCCCTCTCTGCTTGATATACTCTTTAGGTAGAAACTCCTTCAGGCTACGGAGATAAATGACATTTTAATTTGTTTCAGCTACAGGCATTTCCTTTTCTAACATACCTCTAATTATGAGGTCATTCTTGCCTTACTGCCTACATATCAGGAAACAGTTGTAACAGCTGACATCACCCCTGAGCTTTCCACTGGAGGAAATCCCTGCAGTAACAGCCATTACTTAAGCAGGGGATATCTACCATACAGCTGAAATGAGCAAAAGTACAACACGTGCTACCCAAGTATTCTGAATCTTCGTATCAAGGCATCTTTTTCATAAAGCTTACTCTAGGAATCCAGGCTTGTGCTTGTGCTCCACGTGAGGTCCAAACTGGATCTGAGCCTGGATCCCCGCAAACTCACATGCTTTATCGAAGGAGACAGGGTGGGATCCATTCAATATATCATCTCTAGCCTGGAGGACACATGAAGAAAATGAAGGGAGGCTAAGTGTGAGCCAGAAACACACATCCAGAAGGACCACAAAGACACAGGAATTATTCAAAATTCACCCAAACAGAGCTCTTTAAAGATCAATTCATTGTGCGCTTTGCGTGCACTGTAGCTCCAGGAATGACATCTTCTAAGTGAATGACTGAGTGCATTTCTAGAGAATATACATCATGCCTGAGACTCATCCACATAGGGGAGCCAAAGAAGATTTGTTTGTGACGATGAAAGTAATTCTGGCAGCTTTCAAATGTAACAGTTTGGAATATTTGTCATCACACCCCGTTATGTGTTATTAAAAAGACATCCCAGAATTCACCAGTCTTTCACAATATCCCATCTGCATTACAAAATGGTCCTCAGTATGGTGTTGAGAAATCTAATGAAGGATTTTTTTTTAACCCATATGCCTGTTTGGTGCTGTGGAGATATATCATTTATGATTCAACACATTTTCAGTCAGACTCTTCATAATATTTTTTTTTTACCTTTTAAGTAGAAAGAGGGGCAGACACATTTGTTGCCATCTATCAAATTCTTGTCCCTCTGTGCTGTTTTCTCCAGGGGGCAGTCAGCTTTGTACCCTCCCCTCTTTCACTCTCTCTCTGCCTGTCTCCTCTCCTACCAGTTCACTCTTGCAAATTTAATCACTGCAAAGCTGAGAGGCCTTGGTGGCAGTGATAGAGGCTCCATCCATGCTTTTAGCATTAGCATATCAGTACACAGCGTGGACTCCACTCATTCTTACGTCCCATTACATCAATGAAACACTAAGCAGCAGCTCACTGCTGTAATGAGAACAACAATCTCCTCTACCACAATCAAGTCTTTTCCCAAGTGCAATTCACTGTGGAGTACATAAGCTCTTGCTGAACACAGAAGACACTAAAATTAGCCCTCACACATGCCATTCACTCCGATGCACACTGTTCACTTGGTGATGGATTGCAGAGTAAGTATGCCTTGGTGTATGCATATTAAGAGTACAAATTATCTACCAAATGGGTAAAAAAAATATTTAGTTTGCAACAGCACCAGTAGATTGTGGAGAGGCATTATAGTGTGTAAAGCATATATAGTGCTTAACAAATTTATTGGACCACCTGTCAAAAAAAAAGAAAATAAATTTGATATTTAGCAAATCTGTGTATCATATATATATATATATATATATATATATATATATATATATATATATATATATATATATATATATATATGTGTATATGTGTGTGTGTGTGTGTGTGTGTGCGTGCACCGAGTATTTGCTTTGTATATTTAATATTTATTATTTATTAATAATATTTTAATATTTCAGAAATCTGGTCAATTTTACTCTGGTTTTGAAAAAATAAATGCGCTTTAATATCATTGGACATTAACTCCTTATCAAACTTTTGTAGGTGAATTCTTGAGTTCCCAGCACCTTGTCAGTGAACCAAATCATATGATGATCACTGATGTAGTGACCTGCACACTTAAAAGAAAATGAAAGTTGACAGAGAATGCAAAGTATACTATTCACTGTTCCTCAGTGCAATGAGATAAGGGAGTCAATATTCAGCAGAGTAAATGTAACAGTGGTCACTCAGCCAGAAATCAAAGTAGGTTTATCCTCAATTGCTGTTTTGGCTCAGAAATGATGACTTGACTCTCAGATAATCAGCAATATGAATATTATCTGTTGGAATCAGCGAGGTAAATATCTGGTGTCTCTCTGCTCAGTGTAAATACAGTATCCTATTTAGGTTATAGCAGTTTCGTTGTATATGGGCATGAATCTTACTGGAAGTTGATAGGCACACAGCTGCAAGAGAGCTAGTGATTGTGAAGAACGAATGGAGCTGATTTTTTTATGCATTTCATTAATTAAGTTGCCACTGATGTTATGAGTTTTATCATCTCTCCAAGATGTGACCATTGATAAAGAATTCATTCACTGACTGGCTCATTTCAGATCAATCATCACATTAGGAGTGATAAAGGCACAGTTTGTTAAGGAACCAGCTGGATCATTTGTACCATATTTGCAAAGAGGCAACCAAGTGAGGACAGACCCTGAATTTCTCAAAGCAGACATGGTAAGTGATACAAGAGCTGGTTTTAGTGAAGCACAAGACATCAGAAGCTGTGACACATACAGCCTGAGGCAACAACACTGAGGTCAACCATTCCACTCTGGCCTAGCAGAGCAGAGAGCGCACACAGTCACAAAAATAAATGATGGCAAAGGTATACAGTTGAGTAGCAGTACTTGACTGAAATATTAATACCAATTAAAATAATGGATTCTTTTTTCTCTTCTCTTTGTACATATATTGTTCATTAAAGGATGAATGTTATATTAGCCCTTAAAATATCACCATTAAAATGGTAGAATATCAAGAAAGCAGCACTAAAGACTTATAAGAATGCATTCTGCTTTGAAGGCAAATTATTTACCCATCCCTTCACTGAAATATGCCAACTCTTGACACATATAATACATTTTATTAAGTGATCAAGGGTTAAAGGTAAAGTATAAGCAAGGCTCACTGGCTGATACAATTGCTATGGAGATTTGTGCTGGTTTTAGAATAAATACAAAGGGAGCGGTCGAGTGGTAAAGAAGATTAGTCTTTTACTGGCAGAGCTTTCATTAATGTTTGTGTGAGAGTATGTGTGTGTGTGTGTGTGTGTGCGTGTGTGTGTGTGTGTGCACATATGTGGGTGTTTGAGTTTGAAATCATGGAAGCTTCAAATCATGAATATCCGAGATCACTGCAAATATGTAGGAGCGCTCTGTCAAAGAATGACCGGCAATAATGCTGTGAACTGTACAGTTACTCAGTAATAGTACAGAGTTTCTAAGAATTGCTGGAATTATGAATGAGGGGATAAAGAGCAACATTCGTAGGCTAAAAATCTGTGTTAAAAAAAAAGAGAGAATGCAAAGGAAGAGCAGCCTATGGTATGCTCCACTCTTGTGGCTGTGTTCAGCCTTTTTAACACAGTGACAAATTAGAGCTCAACAATCCAAGTGTGTGCTTATGCATGTGTGTGAGAGACAGAGAGAGAGAGCGAGAGAGAGAGAGAGAGAGAGAGAGAGAGCGAGAGAGAGCGAGAGAGCGAGAGAGTGAGAGAGAGAGAGACGCGGGAAAGATAGACGGGCAAGGGCAGGGGGCGGAGTTGTTATTGTGAAAGGAAATATGAGCCTGTGTTGAGAGGAGACCATGATACGCACAGTGGTGTAATGTGTGCCAGGGTAACAGGGTGGGGATGTATGCGACTATGTCAGAATGTGTAAAAGATGGAAAGGGAGTGGAGACAGGGAAACCGCAAAATAAGGAAATGGAGGGTACAAAAAAAATAGAGGTAAAAACAGGAACAGACAGATAGAAGGGAGGAGAGCATCTACAGCAGACAGAGAGGGTGGATGGCAGGATGTCATTTCTGAAAATATTCAAGAACTCCCAAGGCAGGAAGAACTGAAAAGATGGGAGAGTCAAATACAAACAACTACATATATATTTCAGCTGCAATGCACATCAGAGATGATGCATTTTTGTGTGGGGGAGCATCTGATAATCTTTGTGTTATTCAGCTTCAAATAATGTCTTGCATTAGAGTCTCAGTGTACTAACTCTACTGTATGTGAGTGTGTCTGGGTACTCCACACCCTGCTGTTTATGTCCAGATGCCCGGAGGGGGGAGGGGGGTTTCTTCCCTCCTCAATAGGGTGGGTAAATGCAGAGATGTGTTTCTGAAATGCATGTATGTTTATGTTTACAGCACATGCAGTGTTAAGGACACAATTAAAGAGTGATTTAAAACTGCAATCTTCAATATTTCATAGAGACAATCGATTTAAAAGAAAAAAGAAGCAAAATCCTTTTTTATACAGATAAACCCTGACAAGCTCCGCAGATGCATTCAGCTTAATGGAGCATTTTAGCTTCTTTTAATTTCCTGTTTTCTTTTATACAGCCTGCAAAAACTCTGCTTTTGATTTATACTCGCTGCTCCCATCAGCTGAAGCATTCTGAATCACTGTACATGTATGCTGATACCAGAGCCATTCCCCCAGCCTGTTCACGTCCTATTAATTCCATTGTATGGAAACTGGCTACAGTTTGCTTAGAGGCTTGTGGCATAGTCCTCAGTAAACAGGAGTGAAACTGAGTTAAATGGCTAAAATAATTATTTGCACCTTTTCTTTACAAAAGAGTCCAAATTGCATTTTATATTTAACAAATATATATTAATTATAATTCAGAATTGAAAAAACAAAAAACAAAACAAGAATGCTAATCTCCTTTTGTTTTGTTTGAACTTTTTTTGTGTGTTTTTTTCCTGGCAGGAAAACCAAATTTGCCCATTAAACTGTATCATTCTAACTTAAGGATTTAATACATAACTTTCCATCAGCACCAGATGTACTGTAATGCACTTGTATTCATGTAGCACTTGCTGTTAGGTGACAGTGTTAGCCATTGCACTACTGTGCTGTGCAAATGTTAATCAAATGTTTGTTTTTAATCTCATGAATGTTACAACTGCGGTATCACAGTGGAGGTGGTTTGCACTGTTGCCTCAGGGCAAGAAGGTCCTGGGTTCAAATCCACCATCCGGCCGGGCCCTTTCTGTGTGGAGTTCACATGTTCACTCTGTGTCTGTGTGGATAAGTGGATGGGGCTCTCTACACCCCTGTTTATTCTATATTGTGAATGATCCCCAGGAAGCAGAACGTTCTGAATATCTCCCATTTAGAAGTTCTCTGCTACTATCTTCTCTGGCTTTTTCTGCCGCAGACAATAGCCGAACAAAAATACTACTTTCATCATCTGACGATCAAACTTTGCGTGTTGTCGTGCCATTGTATAGTACAAACCAAGAAACGAGTCAAACCTGTCGGGACCACATCTCAGCTAACTGCATCTCAGTCTGTCGGGACCTGGTCAGAAGTTACAGGCACAATAACAACACAGCCATTGTGTCCTGTGTCTGAAATAATTCATATCCTTGCCTATTTGGTCCTCACTTTGCTAGGCTACTGTCTCTCTTATTCTTCTCTCTTTTGCTATTTTAGTATAAAGGGGTGTGTTACAAGTTTACCTGAACATAGAGCAGGTTTAGCTGGACGGGGTCCCGTGAATCCACATTCTGGTCCGAATAGAAGAACTTGCGCCTGAGCAGCAGAGTCTCACTTTCTTCCACCCCCTGTTCTCGGAATGTCCTGCTGTGGTCCAGCCAGTTCACTGCCCAATCAATACACACACTCTGTTACCACATACATCAAAATGAACAGAGATTCTCCTTTACAAATACGTTACTAGAGGAGGATAATACCAGTGAAATTAACCAGGCATTTTGAGAACTGCAGACCCGTCAGCTTTGACAGATAATCTACCAAATTTAACACTAGGAAGTGCAAATCTTGACGAGCCATGTAGAGTGTGATTTGCGTTATTTTCTGCTGAGACGAAAGCTAGTTTTCAGCTAAAGTTGAAGGATGATTTATATATTTGCAAAACATTTTTGGCCTGGGAAAAGATAACAGTAAATTAATTAACTTTCATATGCCCGTGCAATAAATTTGATTTGAGTGATAAAGCACATGTCCGTGCGATAGCGTTGAGCCAGATGCATCAAGATTTCAATAACATTTTGGCTTTTTCAAGCTTGCACTCACAGTCATCATCTGTGTGAAGTTTTGCTTTGAGCTTTTCCATCTTCCTTTCATCTCTCAGTAGGAGGGTCCTGTCTTTCTTCAGTGTCCCCATCCCATCCTCCTTCTTATCCTCTGGCAGCTCTTGAATTAGGGAGTATTCCTCATAGTTGGTGATTCCTGAAAAGTTAGCCAGAGAATTTTTTTTTTTTAATTAGGAGAAGGAAATGGCTCAATAATCATGATAGAGAAAAGCATCACTGCAACACTGTTGCAACTCTCTTTTTATCCATTTCTCTCTGCTTTGAAATAGGAGTTAAGGAAAAGCTGGTATAGAGCCAGCAAACCCAAATTAAAGCTGAAGAGGAGAAGAAGCCAAGCAGAAAAAAATCCCTACTCTAAATAAACATTTTCCAATAAAGCTATCTGCCAGACACACATCCCTCTCTTCCTCACCCAATTAGGCTTGGTAGCAGCCCATTGTAATTGAAATATACAGCTTAGGGAACACCTCTATGACAGGGAGGGACGGCATCGCCTGGGCCCTAGGAAGAATACTTAAGCACTGATTAGAAACAAGCTTGTTTCATCTTGATAAATCATGTCTATACTGCTCTGAAAGAACACGATTGGGACTTTATCAAGCATAGATAAATCCTCTAATCTGCCCAAGAAATATGCTTTTCAAATATAAACTAAAGATCACATGATAACACAGTTTCATAATGTAACTGAATATGATGTCAGTGGTATGCCTTTGACTAAAAATAAAACCGAAGATGAATAATTTAAGCTTTGAGTGGTGGCTTGACATGATTAATCTTCACCGAACTCATAGCACAGATACAAACCTATTCTGCTGCATATGGTGACAAGCAGCTCGCCAACTGTTTTTGAGTCATCCACCATGATAGTTTTAATGGCACCGTCCAGCATTTTGATCTTTTGTGGCCTTTGTTTCTTCTTATACTCCAAGACATCCTGAGAAAACAGTAAAGGAAACACAATGACATCCAAGGCCCTACTAATCATCCTTCGGTCGTAAACTGCTGCTTCCAGCAAGCAGGGAGGAATAAATGTCTCAGTTTCCATTCGAAAACACAGATCACTTTAAGAATCCATAACTGACACCGACAGTTCTCCACCCAGGACTATATGACTAAATCTTACTCCATTTCGCAGCATGTAGTAATCCAGCGTTCTTCCAGACTCGAGCCAGATTCCTTTCCTGGGATCATCGTCAGACAGGAAGAGGCCATAATCTGAGGCTGAAACACAAGATGCAACTGAGAATACAAATGTAGATGCCAAAAGATTTCCATGATGTAACTCAGATTCACCAATCATCCTCCAACCTTGTCCTGTCTGGGCTTCTGGGACTCTCTCTCTGATGATTCTGCAGGCATCATACACAGGGGTGGAGGGTTCAAACTGCATCGTCTTCACTACATTGCACTGGCGTACACAAATCTTCAACGATAAGGCCACCATCTTGGTGGGTAGTATAATGGCCTTGCGACCTATACTCCTGGAAGACACAGAAAACGAAACATAGCATAAGTTTGAGATTGCAAAGTCATCAGTGGCCAATATCACAAACAGATGGCCTGCGCTATGATAGTTTTCAACAGGCCATTATTAAAATGCTCTCTCCTACAACATTCGGGCCGAAACCAAGAAAAGGAAATCTCAGGGGCAGAATATAACAACTCAAGACACAGAACAAATCCTCACAATTATCTCCTTCGGGGCATTTTCACCTGAAACTGAATGTGCATTGTGCTCTGCTTTAGCAGTTCATCATTTCTGAGCTGTTCTGATATTAAAGTGCTACTTGCAGTATATGTAGAATTAGCTGAACTAAGGCAACATACATAACCTTTCAGTGGGAAAAGGGGGGGGGAGTGCAAATCTCTCTAATTGGCAAGAATAACAGAGACAAAAACACCCTCCACCACTGCATCATTATTCTCATTTCTCCCTGTTCACATTCTCCTCCGGAAGCAGACTTCAGTGTGAGACAAATCAGTGGGTGTCTTATCATTTACTGCTATTAGGGTGAGTCAATGCTGGTATTCTGAGACGTGCAAAAAAAAAAAAAAGGGACTGAGTTTTTCATCTATTCTTGACCTCCGATTTAACACAAAAAATGAAAAAAAAAAAACTGCTTATAGCTTTGTGTCTCTTACACACATTTATGTATGTTTATGATTGGTAATTATTGTTTTCTTAATAAATCACTTTTTTAAAAAGTCAGAAAACTGGAGACATTCATACTGCTGATCTAAATCAACAATATTTAGTCATCAAAAAAGATTTTCATGTTTCAAATTAACACTTGACTATGAGCGTTTTTTTCTCATTATATGTTCTACATTTTACAGTAACACCAAAAGAACTTTTGCATTTTATTCCCTGGTTGGATATAAAGGCAAAAGTTCAAGTCTTCACACTGACAGGATTCAGACTTCAGCCACATTTGGAAACAAGGAGTTTTTTTGTGCTGATCCACAGGCCCTCCTTTGAGTCAAAGCAGAGAGAGTCTGCGAAGTAAATTTTCTATAATGATGGCGTGAATGAGACCGTCTGTGATGGAGCCTCCGTCACAGACATGAGTTCCTCTCCAATAGCTCCTTTCCTTCTAAGAGTTTTTCTTCAAACAAAGTGGAAAAGATGAGCACAAAGGAGAAGGGGTAATGGCACTGCATGAGCTCTCCTTTCCACAGGCTGGTAGAGAAGTCCCACTGAGTTTTTGTCATCCAGGTCTTCCACAGATACACTCTTCTAGACAAGCAGCGACAGACCCCAGACTGACAATATAGCAGGCTGCATGGCATCTCCCACCACACACTAAATATAGGGAGCGAGGAGAAAATGTTTGTATTTTTGTGGAAGTTTCTCAAAACTGAGGCCATCTCATCCAAAAAGCAAAAATTACCTGATAAAAAGTGATAAAAAGTACTTTGTGAAGATTACTATTGGTCTACAGCAACAGTCACTTCAGTGGCATCAGTGACTTCAGAGAGTAAGTACTGCAGAAACCAGATGATGAAACCCAGAAGGATAATGATAATCCCTGAGCTTGTGAGAGAACATTTTTCACTTACAGGGGTTGGACAATGAAACCGAAACACCTGTCATTTTAGTGTGGGAGGTTTCATGGCTAAATTGGACCAGCCTGTTGGCCAATCTTCATTAATTGCACATTGCACCAGTAATAGCAGAGTGTGAAGGTTCAATTAGCAGGGCAAGAGCACAGTTTTGCTCAAAATATTGCAATGCACACAACATTGTGGGTGACATACCAGAGTTCAAAAGAGGACAAATTGTTGGTGCACGTCTTGCTGGCGCATCTGTGACCAGCGAGTCTTTGTGATGTATCAAGAGCCATGGTATCCAGGGTAATGTCAGCATACCACCAAGAAGGACGAACCACATCCAACAGGATTAACTGTGGACGCAAGAGGAAGCTGTCTGAAAGGGATGTTCGGGTGCTAACCCGGATTTTATCCAAAAAACATAAAACCACAGCTGCCCAAATCACGGCAGAATTAAATGTGCACCTCAACTTTCCTGTTTCCACCAAAACTGTCCGTCAGGAGCTCCACAGGGTCAATATACACGGCCGGGCTGCTATAGCCAAACCTTTGGTCACTCGTGCCAATGCCAAACGTCGGTTTCAATGATGAAAGGAGCGCAAATCTTGGGCTGTGGACAATGTGAAACATGTATTGTTCTCTGATGAGTCCACCTTTACTGTTTTCCCCACATCCGGGAGAGTTACGGTGTGGAGAAGCCCCAAAGAAGCGTACCACCCAGACTGTTGCGTGCCCAGAGTGAAGCATGGGGGTGGATCAGTGATGGTTTGGGCTGCCATATCATGGCATTCCCTTGGCCCAATACTTGTGCTAGATGGGGCGTCACTGCCAAGGACTACCGAACCATTCTGGAGGACCATGTGCATCCAGTGGTTCAAACATTGTATCCTGAAGGTGGTGCCGTGTATCAGGATGACAATGCACCAATACACACAGCAAGACTGGTGAAAGATTGGTTTGATGAACATGAAAGTGAAGTTCAACATCTCCCATGGCCTGCACAGTCACCAGATCTAAATATTATTGAGCCACTTTGGGGTGTTTTGGAGGAGCGAGTCAGGAAACGTTTTCCTCCACCAGCATCACGTCGTGGCCTGGCCACTATCATGCAAGAAGAATGGCTTAAAATCCCTCTGACCACTGTGCAGGACTTGTAAATGTCATTCCCAAGACGAATTGATGCTGTATTGGCCGCAAAAGGAGGCCCTACACCATACTAATAAATTATTGTGGTCTAAAACCAGGTGTTTCAGTTTCATTGTCCAACCCCTGTAGATCCTCATGCAAACACTAGAAAGCAGCCAACTCTTCTTTAGCTCTGCTTTGATGAAAGGATGAGACAAAAATCACAGTGATGACAGAAAGAAAGTACACCCTCTGTCAATTCTAAGGTTTTACATATAATGACATCAATTATCCAGTTCTTACAATTAGGTAAACACAGCTTGAGATGAACAACACATGACATATGGCACTGTTGTTTTTGTTTATTTTATAAAAATTGAGCCAATTTGCAAAAGCACTGGGTGGAAAATTTAGTGGGAAATTAAGCAATAATCATTTTCGGTATGATTTTAATCAGTCTGTCACATTGTTATGGAGGATTTTGTCCCACTCTTCTTTGTAATGTTGCTTCAATTCATTGAGGTTTGCAGATATTCATTTGCACAGCTTTCTTAAGGTTGCAGTCTGGACTTTGACTGGGCCATTTGTTTCTCTTTCAGCCATTCTGTTGTAGAATTGTTGTTGTGCTTGGGATCATTGTCCTGTTGCATGACACAATTTTGGCAAAGTTGCAGCTGTTGGAAAGATGTCCTCACATTTGACTCTAGAATACTTATTATTATACAAAGTATTTCATGGTTGATTCAATGAATGCAAGGTGCCCAGGTGGCTGCAAAATGAGCCCAAATCATAACCCCTCTACCACCGTGCTTGATAGTTTGTGTGAGGTGTTTGTGCTGATATGCTGTGTTTGGTTTTCACCAAATGTAGAGCTGTGTATTATGGCCAAACATCTCTACGTTGGTCTTGTCTGTCCAAAGGACATGGTTGCAGAAGTCTTGTGGTTTGTTCAGATGCAACTTTTCAAGCCTAAGCCATGCTACCGTGTTCTTTTTAGAGAGGAGAGGCTTTGACATGCTACTGAGGCCTGTACAGTCTGAGGTGTAGCTCTTGTTTTTTTTTTTGTTTGTTTTTTTGCAGTTTCTCCGACCATTGCACGGTCTGACCTTGGGGTGAATTTACTTGGACACCCACTCCTGGGAAGATTGACAACTATATTTCATGTTTTCCACTTGTGAATAATTTCTCTTACTGTAGAATGACTGTCTTCACTTTGTTTTGAAATGGCCTTATAACCCTTCTCAGATTGATGTAGAGCAAAATTTGTTTCTTGAAGATCATAGCTGACGTCTGCTCTCCTTAGCACTGTGTTAATACACATCTGAGTGCACCAGACCGGCAGCCTGCCAAAAAATCTGCTTTTATAGTGGTGGTCACGCTTGCTGATGATCAGTTGATCAAGTGCAAAGGGTGCTACTTATCCATTAAATTCCTATTTACTGTAAGGGTGTAGACACACTGCTTATGCATTTTGGCTTAGTAATATATATCATATACTATATATATATATATATATATATATATATATATATATATATATACTATATATATATATATATATATATATATATATGCCATGTATAATATGTCATATTTTCATCTTATTTATATGTAAAACCTTAGAATTTACAGAGGGTGTGCTTTCTATTTACCATGACTGTACGTGTCTCTCTCTGCAGCCTTATATTCTTGTATTTTATTATGCTTACTAAAACACTAACAAAACAGACTAACATTTCTGTAATTCCATCTCCCTTGAGTATCACTAATCCATCAGAAGAGTTCTGCATTGAATTAGGTTTGGTTGCTTCTGCAAATATTAAGACATGACCAAAGAACAGCTTACTGGGGAGTCTGAACATCGACAATTCAATAGAAACGACGGAAGGCTGGAGCCATCTGGAGAGGATACAGCTCTAATGATTGACTGTAACACGAGCAGCAGAGCAGAGCCTGAGAGCTACAACTGCTCTGATTATTGCACAAGTCTGTCACACAACAACTTAGGAGGTGGCTAGACAGAAAACAATATCGGTCAGGGCCTAATCAGACTTGATCTTATATATGCTTCTAAATAGAAGGAAAAATCTGAAGTAGAATGACACTTAAAGGAAGCCTGAATGATAATCCTCGAAGGACAAGATGTGACACTAATGTACAGTAAGCCTGACACTTTACTCTGAAATAATTACTCATTATTTAGGTTGATAAAAGCTTCTGAAAAACAGTGGCACAATAATAACAGGGCAAAAACAACATGTATAATTGCTTCTTCTTAAAGCATCTGAATATAAACCAATCCCCCACAGTGCAACAGGGTTTTCAAGGTCAGCCCATTACAGCCCAAAACACTGGAAAGACAGAAATAATTTCTTGGTATTTTTCTGCTGCATTTGTAGACAGAGAAATAGGCTTGTAGATGCAAACATCTCTTATTCTATGTTTACAATCAGCAGCTATTACTGTTAGAATAAATTAAAAAAAAAAACAGCCACTCTGGGATAAAAGGTATATTCTAGGGCAACTCTAAACCAAGCAGAGCTACTGTAAAGAACAAAAAATAGATTTTAACAAGCTGCGATCAAGGGACTGTAACTCAGAATCTAAGTCATCAGTAAAACAGCAGAAAAATACTGTAGCTGCATACTACACATTATTATCTTCAGCCTGGTGGTGTATTATTATTATTATTATTATTATGAAATGTAAGTGTGATGTATGATTGGAGAGCTGAGAGGAATTCCCGACTTGAGCAGGTCACAGGACTGTTCAGAATTAAAGCATGTATCCACTGAGAAAACTGGCTAAACCGCTCCACACCCCACCTCCACTATCACCTCTTTACATCCTGCATTGATGCTCTCAGCAAAACATCAGCCTTTTATCGCTGCCTGACTGAAAGCAAGGTCAGTTCCATTCATGTCCAAAGTATGCATCTGGATGCCATCTGGAACACAGAAAGTTCAACAGTGGGCCATATGACAGCAAGCAAGGGGCATTTTTGATCAGCTTTGTATTTAAGCAATTTACAAATTAATTTATGTGGATTACACTCCACAAATGGAGAGAAACCAAGCTCAGATATGTTATTCTAGCAGATGTAATTTGAGTTTGTTAATGGTATACAGGAAATAGGCAATAATCAGCCACCATGAATACAGCACATCTTTATTATGACTTGATTTACAACAAACATATAGCAGTCCTTTTAAAGGTAGTGATATGTAAATGTATTTGTTTAAAAAAACTATTTAAAACTTATAAAAGATAACTACACTTTCAAGAGAAAGTAAAAAATGAAACGCTATCACATTATGTCAAACATGTTTATATTCTGTGATATTTTCTAAAGAGCATTCTAACTAGCTACAGTAATGTCATGTCATGCCCTCCTCAAGAACAAGAAACCAGTAAACATAATTACATTTTTGTAAGAGGTTCTTATGAAAGGCAGCATATTAGAGATTAGTTAATTTAAATGGACTAGTACTTATATAGCACCTTTCCAAGCAGTTGAGCACTCAAAGAGCCTTCCTCTGCAAGTCTCATTCACAGTCACACCCAGACATTCCTTTAGTGTTTTAAACACTCCAACAGATGCATCGGGAGCAACTCTGGAGGAGTCAGGGATTGATCCACTGACCTCCCAGTTGACAGACAACATGCTCTGCAGCCTGAGCCACAGCCAACCATTTAATGCCACATGTTATATCATAATTACCTTTGATTAGTTTTCTGACAAACTTTGTAATGAAGTGGGAAATTCCTGCACAGACTGCAGATGGCTCAGGTTCGACACCCTAAAATATACCAAGAAGCACCCCCCCCCGACAAACAAACAAACAAAAAGAAAAAAAAAAAAGAGCACATTCTGGAAGCTGTTTGTAAGTCATCCAACGCTTCACATACAAATACTCAAATATGTCCCAAAAAAGATGCAAAGCAACAGAATGAATGTTTACATATAAGAATAAAATATATGTCTTTCATTAGTAAGTGTAACTACATACTTTTTTTGAGTATCTGATTATACCTCTGATTCATTTTATAATGCAATTACTCTCTTACATATAACCAGTTACTCTCCAGCACAGGAAACAATGTGGAGTTCTTGGCAAATGGCCACTGGAAAGCAGCATGAATCTTTTTTTTTTTTTAAACCAACCTCTGTTGGCAGAACTTATACAGCTTCATGCACTGATTACAGCATACTGTACCCCAACCACTGGCATTAGGTAACTGGAGACTTAGTCCCTGCAGTAAGCCTAAATTGTGAAGCTTCTCCTGCAGGTTGTGGAATTTCTATGCTGTAGCAGATACTGATGGTGGATAAGAAAACCAGCATATTCTGATGTCCATATGCCATAGACATTAAAGAAAAGTAGCACCAGCCAGGATCTCAAGTGGCCACTGCTTGCTGTTGCAAAACAGACTCCTCCTAGATATGGTGCATACTGTACCTTTAATAGAGTCATCGTTTGTTCAGGTGAAGTGAATAAATTTATGGTACACTGGATGCAAAAATTCAATGCCAAAAGAATAATAGGTGGTGCAGGTTTAATCTACTGTATTAGAATAGTTATATAGTGAAAGAATATAGTTATTACACTATGTGTATGTCTTGCAGACAATATCAGTTTTTGCATCAAGATGTCCCTTTGCCCATTTCCTTGCAGAAAAGACTCAGTGAATCAATCTGAATACAGTTCAAATAATTAATAAGTCAAAGGCTTTCACCTCCACCCTTATCATTTCCTCCATATGTTTCATAAATGAATTATTCATTGCTCATGCAGGACATTGCAATCAATGGACAGCATGATAAAGCTGAACTGACCCTTGCTATCTTAAGTTCAGCAGGATTATTGTGAACAAGCTGTTATAAGAGGTTTGTACAGTATTATTTTAACTAATGGGATGATAGTCAAGCAGTGCTTGTTGATTCAGATAAAAAAAAAGCAAAAAAAGAACTAGATCCACAGTCTAAATTTCACATTCACAGTTACACTGGCTTTTTTTCCCCAGCTACATTTATGAAAGCACCTTGCAGCTATAACCCACTCTGTGGACTATAGGCTCTGCTCTTGAATGATGCACACTGCTGTAATGCAATTTGTGGCTATAGATACTGACAGAAATTATGATTCTTGTCCTTGTTGTAAGAAGGGAGAGAACAGCTCCTCTTACACTAAAAATATCCAGTGAAATAGAACGTCCTCCAGCAGCTCTGCTTCAAAAGGATCCACAGCAGAAGCAGAGAATTGCATGTAACACTTTCTCCCCTATTCTTAAAAGCAAATGGCATTCACTTATACTTGTATTTGACTGTGGATTAAAAAAATACAACAAAACGTAGGCAGGCACATCCTACATACTAGTTCTTCTACGTTACATGGACATATCATTAGATTAGGTAGTCCGGCAGTTTGGAGTCAGTACAACACAAAATATTCTGAATGTACCATCCCTCATTTAGAGAGTTGAAGAATTGGCTTCCTAATCACTGAAGGCTGAAACAGCTTCTGTAGGAGGAGAGCTCCACCCTCCAAGCTGGAGTCAGTCAACCAGTGAGCTAGTCCTTGAGTCAATCAGTCACTCCTTGATCCGTTCACCAAGTAGTGAGTCCGACTGTGAGTTGGCCTGCCTTCTCAGTGGGAGCGGTTAACTGCGGCTCAGAGAGATGCTGCCCAAACATTTTTATTTCATGACATCCACTGATGGATTCAGATCAGTCCCCAACAAGAAAGAACTTACCCCACGATGATTTCATTATTATTATCAAGCACAGTTTTTGCCATAAATCTCTTAATTAGAATTTACACTAAGTGGCCTCTGCTCCACTGGCCTACATCTGGTTTTTGTCTGAAAGCTGTGCCAGACAAAGTGATGCAATCATGTGAAATGGAGAATATGTTTGGAGTCAATAGTTCAGTGTTTTGAAATATCAAACTAGCATTAAAAATAGTTAAGTTAGGTAGAAAGAAAATGCATTAAGTATTGAAAATATTGGTTAAAAATGTTGCTATTTTTAAAAACAGTAAGAATTAAAATCAGAATTAAAATCATAAGCAGTACTTAGCTTGTTTATGCAGAAGAGTGTGTAACAAGTAATTTCTCTTTCACAAACACTGCAAATTTCTTTGCATATTTATCCAATGCCACAGACACATATTTGGGCATGTGATCGCTGTATTTATGACTATTATGACTATAAAATACAGAACAGGTGTTTGTCAAGTACATTCAACCACTCAGTCCACACAGGTGTGTCTGTTATGCACTGCTCACTGCCGACCATATGGTGGGTTTGAGGGTTTCCAGATTGGACATATTTTTCTATGTACAGTCTGGAAAGCATTAATTCCCCACAATTAAATCCAGAATATAATTTCATACCAGTGAAAATACAATGGATGCCTATTTTTTTAAAATAAGTAATAAATATAATCTAATTATAAAATTTAGAATCATCCATTAGCCTAACATGAGTATCCCCCCAGGAAACCCACACACCCACAATGGAACCATGCAAGTGTCCACGTAAAAACCAGCCAGGAGGTTCAAAACTAAAATGTTATTTCTTTTTGCTATCCACTGCACGACTGCACCAGTCAGTTAAAAAAGTAAATAAATAAAAGGCGATTCCTCGGCACAGATGGTATTCTTTCTTTGCGCCAAGTTTCAAAAGCTGCATTTCCCCCCAAAGCCACCAACACAGGAAATCAAGTAACATTTTCATCAATCAAAACCAAACTTGAATCATGACTCAGGGTCCCATTTTAAGTAAACACAAAAAAATTTCATAGGCCACAATTTTTTTTTGTTATTTAATTAATTTTATTTAAGAATCTGCGCCAATGAACTTCAGAAGAACTCTCACGAAAGTTATCTAATTTTATATTCTTGAGGCTGTGATGAAATAATACTAAAACAATGTACTGACTCACACACTTCCTAAGGTTTGACCCCCCACCCCCCAAATAAAACAAAACAAAAACAAATAACGCAACCCTCTTCTTGCTATACAGACTGGTGCCTACTTTGCCCTCTGATTGCTGCTTTCAGCTATAATTTTGTGTTGAATTGCTGTTCACAGAAAGAAAAAAAAAAAAAGCATCAGCTCCAGAGCATAACCTCTGTGGTCCCAGTGGCCAGCATAGGTATACGAATGAAACAGAACTTCTTTTCATTTCACGTCAAACAAAAGGACAGTTTTATTATAACCTTTTCTACAGTTACCTCTAAACAATTTGTGCTGATCAGAGTCACTTGATGGACATCTTCCACCTCGCATATGCATGTTGCACTCATAATTGCAATGTTCAAACAACACGTCACCCTGTCATCTGAGACGTGTCTTGTGCGCAACAGTGCACTCTCTTTCTGCAATCAGCTACTTCGCACAGTTCACAAGAGGAGATACGATGGATGGAGGTAATTGCACTTTCTGCTGTGTAAACTAAGGTTTGTTTAATCAGTTAGGGTCACTTTAACATGGGACAGTAGCAACACTTTAGACAGAACAAGAACAGCAGCTACAAGGCGAACAAAACATTTTTTCAGTTAACCTTTGGTAACTGCAGTGAGTTCGCTCAAACTATTTAACTGATTTATTTATTTTTTTCCCAGCACAACTGGATTTTATCCTGATCTCACTTCCTTTTTGATAAGCACGAATGACATCAGCAGAATGAGTGATGCTAAACAGATCTTAACTCTCAACTGTAATTTGTGACCTTTAGCTAAAAGCTGATGAATGTTAAATTGACGCCAACTTAGTCAATCAGATAGTACATGCCATCGACCCCTGAGCAAATTATGGGTGTACACAGAATAAAAAGGCCAGAGCCAATTTGAATTACAACAACACTGTACCCTATACAGTATACAACCATCCTAAATACAAAATGTAGGCAGCAAAATTAAACCAAGCATTCCAGGGTGTGTTCCTTTAGATTCTTTCAGGCTTATTTTTTTTTAAATATCCTATTCACTGTGATAGCTGGAATGTGTTTCAGCAATAAACTATGACAAAATTTTATCAAATGTAGACAGACAGAGAGAATAAGGAAGGTTAAGGGGTCATGAGGAAAAACTCCACAGATGTGACTGTAATTAGTTGAGGAATATATAAGTACAAGGCAGACCTGGATCGTGAAATCATTGCATCACAATTACATAAGGTCACAATTAAGATGCTACCCCACTCTAAATTTCTCAACACCAGTCTCTCCTCCCCTCATGAACTGTACACCAGCATCAAACTGACGCAGCCTTTCAAGCTTGTCTGCCAAAGATTACTTGATCATGCAACTGATAGTGACTAAACTTGTTAAAAATGAGCAATGCAATTTTTAAATTACAGTAAAACAAATCATGTGGGATCATGCGTTTGATGTTAGATGCTGGCTGCATTGTGGCATAAGCATAAGCAGTGTAATAGGTAGAGCGTGAGATATATAACACACGCACGCACTCCACACACCTGGACTCTAAATGCAAACCCTACAGACTTCACTTATTTAAATATTCAAAATGAATCACCCTGCAGTGGACAGTGAAAGCCAGCAGTATTATAGTATTGAGTATTAGACAGCACTCTCACGACTCTTGCTCCCATGATCACTCTGTATGTTCTGCCCAGAGTCTCATATCCTCCAAATCAGGTGACTCCAATCTCCTGTCTGCGCTGCCTCCCAAGCACTGAGTCACTCTCTCATACTTGAGTAGCCAGCAGTTGCCTACTACCACTTGCATGCTGATTACAGTATCAAGAGCAGTGGAATGGAACATATGCTGGCTTCGCTCCAAAGTGTGATACACTGAGGGACTTTATCAGCATTTTATATCCTCTGGCATGCTGTAAGGAAAGGATCTCGGCACAATGGTGGAGATTCGTTGTTCTGTCTCTTCAAGCAAAACAAAGCAAAGCAAACACACTGTAGCTAAGGCACAATGAGCAGAACTATTAGTCTAGTTGTAAAGTATTCTGATTAAGTATCAACCCTTATTAACATGATAATAATCATCATCATTATCATCATCATCTTACTATAATGATCATAGTATATGTAGGTACTCATGTCTGCTCTCTTAACTCCTCAGACGTGTTAATCAATCTACATGAAACTTACTATATAGACTGCCTAGGGTATCAGGATTATTAGCATCAATATATCTTTTGGAAATTATTTTTGTAACGCTTTACACGTAGTAGCTGATTTCAAAACAACATTAGCAAAGTGACATGAGCGGAGCAGCGCAGACAGGAGGCCTGGCAAAAAAGGCAGGTTTTTTGCTAGTAATAATAATAGTAATATTAATTCAAATCTAAATGGTCTTTGTAAGTGTAATATCTCCTGTTGACAGTGAGTGAAACTACAGTATGTAGTTGTGTGAGAGGAGGTTCAGGGAGAGGCCATGTTGTTGGCCCATTGTTTCCCAGATCACCAACTCTGCCCACAGTTGCCATGGCTGCTGCTGCTGTTCCCACCTTTTCCTGGACATATAAGGCTGGACAGCAGCAGCCACTATCACCACTCAGCCCTCTGGTCCAAGGCTGAATCTTCTTCCATGGTCATCTGGATGTAGGCTAGTCTGCAGTGATTTAAGGATTTCAGCTAAAGTTAGCTTTTAAATGTCAACTAGACAAAGTCTGAGCGTCAGCTTTGACAATTTAAGGGCTGCTTCATCTGTGTACATGACTACACAATCCTGGTTTGATCCACGAGGCCTCACGGCTATTCTGTCACAAGTACATTGAGATGTTAAGCAAAAAGAGATTGAGGGAGTCGACTTTGATTCACTTTGATAGAGCATGTCTGAAAAATGAAAACACCTTTCAGTGAAAGTGTCATTTCAGTTTCACTGCTTTGTTGAAGGTTCTGCAGAGAAACATAATATAGTATTTTGTGTGAGAGCTACGCTGCGAGGATGAGAAACTGTCTGTGATATCGCCTACTCGTGCATTGATCCCCACAGTATAGTGAAGAAGATGTACATGCACAAAGACCGAGAGACACAGAACGCACAGAAAAAGCACTTAAGCGAGAACCTTTTTCCCTCCAGTCAATAATGAAACAGCTTTCATTAGTGCAATCTCTCCCAAAATGATGAATGATTGGTCAATATCTCAAATGAAACAAAAAAAAAATTGAAAGCAAACTGTGGAAGACCAAGGCAAACAAGAAAGCCCATTATTCAGTTAACTTGGGAGTACATTCCAGGCACTGTATCATTGTGTGACTCCTCACGGCTTTGTTTTTCTCTCAGCAAGGACTAAAAGCACTGGAGAATCAAATGTTTAAATTGGCTGGAGAAGGTGTATACAACAATTTGCCCTCACACAAATACTGTACACTTCAGAAAGTTCCATGAGAAGAGGCTGAGTGCAGGGAAACCCACTAAAAAACAGTCTTTTTGAAGAATGTTTTAAAAGCACACAGAAATAGCAAACAAAAAAAGAGCAACATTTCAGACTTTCCAAACTCAACAAAGGCATTTATGGAGACTTCACTGCCCTCAAAAGTGGCAACCATATTTTCTTTTATAAGGAAGCATTCTTGAACATAAAAAAAAAAACAGAAAGGGAAAGAGTTCAATGTATTGTCCTCACATTGTTATAAGACCAGAAGTGTAGACTACACATTGTGAGTGGATTTCCAACCCTAAACAAAAAAAGCTTTTGATTAGCAGAAACAAACATTTCTGGCTTAAATCCACATCAGAAACATCTGGTCAACTAACCACCCTCCCACACACAGCGTGGAAATCTCTGGCATATTGTGCAATATGGTCAACTGATGAGAACCATGCTGACTATTTCAAAGCCTTTTTTATGCATACTTCGAGCTTGGTGGGGCAGAGGAGCATCACAGACCTATACTAAGATAGGGAAGCCACATGCTATGGAGTGGAGCATGTAAGGGATGCTGCCATGCTTAGTTAAGGGCTCACAGACTCCCTATTTCATGCTCCACATCTGCTGGTTGCCATAGTAACCCTGGTTTGGGGAATTTCCCAGGTCAGGTGGCTTCTGTCAGCTCCAAAGGAGAAAGAAAAAGGGGCCTGTTCTAAGGAGTGCAGTGTGCAAAAGATATCAATTGATGATAAAAGACTAGTGGTTCTTAGGGTGGTATCTGAACTTTCTTGAACGGCTACACACACACACACACACACACACACTGTGCTATAAGAGACAAACCATCACTGCTACAAACCAACTGAAGTGTCTAAAGTGTGTCGGACTTGGTTTTACTGAACTTTTCTGCAGTTTCTCACAAGACTGGCAAAACAGAAACAGCAGTAAGAGTTCAAGAATTTTAGGAGATTGCAGAA
The DNA here is from genome assembly GCA_024447675.2 of Pterophyllum scalare. Taxonomy (NCBI): domain Eukaryota; kingdom Metazoa; phylum Chordata; class Actinopteri; order Cichliformes; family Cichlidae; genus Pterophyllum; species Pterophyllum scalare. The sequence continues at coordinate 196,697 of JAMQGT020014402.1, forward strand.
GAACCCAGGGCATAAACAGGGGAGGCAAATGCAGGGCAAGCACTATTATTTCTCTGAATTACAGCTTTTGTGACTCATCCAAATATAACTTACAAAACCAAAGGCAACAAAGTTTTTTTTCTGTTTTATACAGTCAGTCTAAAAATCACAAATATATTCCACAGGTTCCCTATTTTTGTAGATTTGTAAACACACTGAAAGACTCATCTGTTTTTCATCTGTGCATCATTGCTGATGCTTCAGCTGTACCAGAAAAACAGTTCACTGCACAAAGCAGGATTTTCTATTTACTAAATGTACTTGTGCAAACCACAATAAATGGGTCAGAAACTCAGAAAAGAATGGGCGTGCATCAGAAGGGCTTTACAATTACAAGCTGGTCATTATGACAGCATGGGTGCATTTCGGATACCCCAGTGTGGGTTTCATACAAACAGAAGCAGCAGGAGCCGATCATTAGGAGCAGGCGTCTGCAGGGCTGGGTCCCACTGGCTCAGTTGGAGCCTGTGTGAGAGGTTCTCCTTCTCACTGGGGAAGTCCAGAGGAAACATGCCATAAGCCAAGCACTCCCCAGTTCCCCTCTCTTTAACCTGATTACTGTAATGAGCTTAGAGACTTTTGGATGCACAACATCTAATGTGGATGTAGACAAACACACTGCACTCACTGACTCTCACTGGCAGCTGAATACGAAGCGCATTGTCATGCTCAGATCCTTAGCTAGATGGCCCATTAGTCAGCAAGTGTTAAGAGATGGACGGATCTAAATAGGAAACTGCAATTTTCTTTTAAAGGTGAAACAAGAGGTAAATCAGTGAGAAGGTGCCAAACTCCAAATAAGAACAAATACATATACCCAAGTTAACTTTCCGCACACAGTCACTTCTGCTTAAGTAGACGGCATTGACATTTGACGATTATTTTTCAGGTGAGAAAGATACATATAGGCTCACTATTGTCATTGTCTGCAAAAAAAAAAAAAAAAAAAAAGGAAAGAGAAGAAGAAAAAGAAACAAGAACAGACCACATTAAGAAGGAACAAAGATTACAAGACTGAGTCACAACTATTCATTTTCAGTGCTGTAGTACGTCTTGGTGAGCATTTTGCTCTTCTAGAAATGACAGGATGTTTAAACAGCAGTGTGGGACATCCACAGAAATCAGTTATGACTTTCATAAATATTCAAACTTATAATTTATATTAAGTATCATGTGATAATTTATATCATATATTTAATATACTGCTCAAAAAGCATCAAGTCAATTGAGCTTCTGGGATACTGATTGGTGGCAGCCACTGACATCTTTCCCCTTCGCATCTTTTCGGACTATTTTTCACCATTTTTGCATTTGGCTAGGGTCAGTGTCCCTACTGGTAGCATGAGCTGATACCTGGACCCTAAAGAGGTTGCACAGGTAGTCCAACTCCTCCAGGATGGCACATCAATATGTACTATTGCCAGAAGGTTTGCTCTGTCTCACAGCACAGTCTCAAGAGCATGAAGGATACTCCATGAGACAGACAGTTACTCTAGGAGAGCTGAACAGGGCTGTAGAAGGTCCTTAATCCATCAGCAGATTTGTGGAAGGGCCTCAGGTGGCCTGAGGGCAGTTTCTGGAGGATGAAGGAATTGATACCACTGACTGGCCCCCACGCTCTCCTGACCTAAATCCAAAAGAACACCTCTGGGACATTATGTTTCGGTCCATCCAACACCGCCAGGTTGCACTCCTGTCTGTCTAGGAGCTCAATGATACCCTTGTTCAGATCTGGGAGCAGATCCCCCAGGATACCATAAATCGTCTCATTAGGAGAATACCCCAACATTGTCAGGCATACAAGTACGTGGTGATCATAGAAACTACTGACTACAATTTTGCGTTGCTGTAATGAAATTTTTTCACTTTGATTTTCAGGGTATCTTTGAATTCAGCCCTCTGTAGGTTGATAATTTTCATTTCCTTAATGTGGCTCCTTTCATTCCTAACACATTACTAAGTCTATATAAGTACAGATTTCCAGCATGAGTTGTTTCCCCATTGAGCTCTGATGTGTTCAAAGGGTTCCTTTCATTTTTTTTTTTTTGACCAGTGTATATAATATAAAAGTCTCCAGCAACCGTGGCAGGTATCTAGATAATTTAATAATCAAAGTATGTTTCACAGTTTTAGTTATTTTACCACCCCAAAGTCCATATTATTAGCTCTTTTATGGAATTTAATTAGTCTCAAAACTTGCACACATACAATCCAGGTGTGTGCACATGACTAGGACAGTATCTGTGAGTAGAAAAGCATCCTTCAGGGAGCATTTTGGCTCAGCGTACACAAATGTGGTTAAACCTGTTTAGCATTTGCTCCCCTGACTTTTGAGACCTTAAAGGAAGGGACAGTAGCTGATGATGTAGGTAATGGACAATAGGTATTGAATTGTAAATAACTGGTCACAAATAACTTGAACTTATTATATAATATTATACTACAGTATATCTATAATGAACTAGGCAGCTCATTCTCTTGACTATACTTTCTGTAAAGATATGACACATTTTGGGGTTAACTTGGAATAAAAGATGTGAAATGTAAACGTGAGATCAAATGTGATATGATATTTGGATGAAAACTATAATGTTGTAAAAGCTATAATGATATTCCGATACACCAGTATGATTTTTTTAAATGCATTTTCTAAATACAAACAAAGGCAGGAGAATTTTAATCTTGGATTTAAAGATAAAAGATGTCTAATGAAAGCTTGACTTTATTTAACCTTGAAGAAGAGGTCAGAGGTCCAAAGTAACATAATATTAAGAATCCCCATATATCATTCTCTCCATGCCGTTATGTTGTCAATGCAAACACTGGCAGTGAGAAATAGTTTTAAATAGCTCTATACAGTATTATTATCACTTTGACCTTCATATCAATGTACTGACCTTGAAGGATTATATAACCTCCTTGACTACGATGCAAAAAAGGGGAGAAATTATATGTAACCTCTACAGAGTGATTGGAGAAGAAACTAGGTAACGGCAGATGGCTTCTAATATGATAAAGTTTGTCAGGCTACAATTATAGCCTGTTACATATTTGTTTCAGGTAAGAAATGTTTTCATGAAAAAAGTGGGTTGTTTTTTTTGTTTTTTTGTTTTTTTCAAATTAATATGCAGCATAACAATCACACTTCCTAGCAAACATGATTGAGACCAAGAAATCTGCTGCCATTTTCCAAGAGAAATGACTGATCAGTGCAGTCACAGCCCTGTGCTCGCAGGACCACATTTGTGAAGCAAAGAAGTAATGTGTCCTCGCAAGGATGTCTTTCTGCTCCCAAGCACTTTTCTGTGTTTTCATCTCACACGCACACACCTAGTTTTTATGTGCGCAGGTTTCGTGACTAAAAACGCCACAGTATTTTACCCTGCCTGTCAAAGATGAAGCTTGTTAGGAAGGATGAAGTGACTATGAGGACTGTTGAGAGTGTCCTGTTCTTCACAAAAAAAGGTATTCTGCTGCATTCCAGATCCATTAAAATGCAATAATTCAGAGCCTAGACAGTCTGCTCTATAAAGATACACATGCTACTTCCTGAAAGGGTTATCAGAGGTTTAACTGGTACTAAGAAGAAAAAGAAAATTTGTCACTGACAGATTTCCATTTGGAAATAATCTACAAATCTCTCTGTGCTTGAGGATATTACATCCCTTGAATTATACCAGTCCTCTCTCTGTTCTGCAGGTTAGCGCTATCCTCCAAAAGAGGCCCATGGTCTCTTAGAGAGTACCACAGAAAAGAAATTTGAGTCAGTTGATTTCTATGTCAATGTCTATTGATGCTAATGAACCCTGAACCCATTAGGGGGTAAAAAAAACCCAACTTTTTGCCAGTTTATCTCCAGTCAGTGATCTGTAAATGACACATCCTGTGGGAGCGAAAAGAATTTCTAGTGCATGGTGCAGATTCTACCAAGCAGTGATGTCAGCAGAAAAAGGCATGCTACTCCTAGATTCTTAGCCACAACAGGTAATCACATCACAGTTATGTTCTCCAATCTTTTCCTTAAGTTGCATCTAGGCCTCTTACATGTAGTATATAAGATCAGCCTTATTGTAAGAGCAGAAAAAATATAAGATCTACTTGCCACAGCTGTCATGCTAATCGCGTACTACTGCCTATTAAATAATGTAATAATGCTTTAATCATGCTTTGCATTTATTCAGTCCACAATGAAACATCTTTGCATTTGTGACAGGGCTGCCAACTTTCAGCTACCAGATGGAGAGAAATGTGACCAAGATGAGAGCAGTAGAGTGAGACAATTTGGACGTTATAATAATTGTAATTTGGTTTCACCCATAAAGTCCCACAAAACAATAATACACTACAAATAATTAACAATAATCATCACAGATATGCTATCTATATTGCTGATAAAAAAAAATCTTTATGGCTATATTTGTGATGAACTAAACACGACAGTAAAAATTATCATTACATATTAACTTATGTAATTATGGTACCATAATTATTTATTCTTTCCACTGTTGGCTACATGTTGGCGCATTTTGGTAGTTACTTTGATAATCAGACAGGCCACATGCTGTTATAGAGTTAGTGGAATATATCCATAAACACAGTTATGTTTTATTGTTGAAAATAGACTCCCACAAACAGCTGGAAGTAACAAATTTCAAACAAACAAATTTTATCATCACTGTTCCCCTAATGCATTCAACTTCCTCACAATACATGTATACTTGCAGATGTTTCTTTTGGGAGCAGGTTGGATATTGCAACATTGGACTATTTTCATTGCTTGAAATACATTGTGTTTGTTTGCTACCCCATGCTAATTTGCGGTCCCCTCGGTGGACTACACTGGACATTAATGAAATCAACTTGGTGTATCTAGGTTTATAAGTAAACACAATGTTTTGCATTTCTCCATTCATTTCAGAGGGAATGTCTATCCCAGATGTTGAACGTTTTGTACATCACTGCACAGCAAAAAGTCAGCAACTGGGGTGCAAATAGTTAATACAGACAAATATAAATTTTCAAGATTACAAAGGTCTCTTTCATGGGATATTCTCATCATCTGCTCCTAATTTCTATGTACACAAAGTTAATTGCTCACTCAGCTGAACAGACTTTTCCATGACACACATACAACAAATCAGGCTTTACATCATACTGCTATTTCTTAAAGCATGAGGCGCACAGTTCATCAGCATAATGTGTAATTTTGCAAGTGGATGATTGCCAGAGTTATTCACACCCATGGTGATTCTCAGGCCTGTATGCTATTGTCGAGTTATGAGGTATCCAGCTACTGTATAGCTCAGCAAATTGCCACGGAGTGTCATGCTTTCAGAGATTCACTAATTAGCCTACTAAATTCTGCCACTATGGCACACATCTCATTAATGCTGACGCAGGCTTCTAATTAGTTAAATGGGGCACCAAGCCAGCTGATAACTTGAATACTTATTATTTCTGCTTTTTGAGTAACTACGATAACGGTTTATTATCTACACAAAACATAACACCTACAGAAATTGTATATCCACACCCTTTTCCGGGTGCTATTTTCAATAACTGCTTTCTTCAGTTTATCATTAAATGAGAAATGAGAAGTGCAGTAATGGTGCTGATCAGAACAAGACAACCATCTGCCACGAAGAGATCTCACAAAGAGAATTTCAAGGAAAAACTACAGCAGGTAGAAACAAGATGTCGTGACGTCAAACACACACACAAAAAAAGCAAAGCACATCAAACTGATGATTATCTACCTTGACTAAAAACATCAGCTTATTATCCTATGTATACACACACACACACACACACACCATTCTTCCTCATATCAGTTAAGGTCCTCATTAAACAGTCAAGCAAGAACTCCTCTGTTTCTCTCTTGATCTACTCCGAAGAACATCTGGGCATTATCAACTTGTCACTTTAAGTCTTCCGCATTCTCTCTCTTGGGGATCATAAAGTTAGCAAATTAAAAGAATGAACTAGGCTCCATAAGGATTCACTGTAATGCACTCTCTTATCTAAAATATTATACTTTGCAAACATACTTTGTAGAAATAAAGTATGTTTGTTTAATGGCAGGATCAAAAAAAGAAAGGTGGGCAACAGAGCTGAGAACATTATTTGTGAAAGTCAACAAGCATTCAGACCAGAAAGTGTTTATACCTTTTGATTATAATTTTATATTGTAAATATTTCCCTCTCAACAATTTTTTAACCTGGTATTATTAATTTTTCACAATTTGCATTTGGAAGCCAGTCTTATTGTTTATATTGGAAAATGTCTCCTTCTTAGTTGTCAGAAATTTTTTGCAGCTTTATTTTTTGATAGTTGTTTGCAGTGGAGAGAGCCAGGGAAAGCGAGATGAGAAACGGGGGAAAGACACGCAGTGTAGACGGCACCACCACACGGCATATATGGTTGCCCGTTTAACCGCTGAGCCACCCTGGCACTCAAAGCTCATGATTTTTAAATGCAAAATACACTCACCAGCCACTTCATTAGGTATGCCTCTTCAAATGCTCATTAACGCAAATATCTAATCGGCCACTGACATGGCAGCAACTCAGTGCATTTAGACTTGGTCAAGATGACCTGCTGAATCTCAAACAATCAAAATGCAGAAGAAAGGTGATTTAAGTTACTCTGAACGTGACATGATTGTTGATGCAGAAACTGCTGATCTCCTGGGATTATCCCACACAACCATCTCTAGGGTTCACAGGGAATGGTCTGAAAATACAGAAAACATGCCGTGAGTGGCAGTTCTCTGGGCAAAAATGCCTTGTTTATGCCAGAAATCAGAGGAGAATGGCCAGACTGCTTTGTGCTGATAGGAAAGCAAGAGTAACTCAAAAAAAACCCCAAAAAACCACACTTGTTACAACCAAGATATGCAGCAGAACATCTCTGATTGCACAACACGTCGAACCTCAGAGCAGATGGGCTCCAGCAGCAAAAGACCACACCGGGTACCACTTCTATCAGCTAAAAACAGGAAGCTGAGGCTACAATTTAGTATAGAAGATTGGAAAAAGTATTGCCTGGTCTGATGAATCTCGATTTCTGCTGCAACATTTGAATATTATGTTCAGAATTCGGCATAAACAACATGAAAGTATGCATCCATCCTGCCTTGTAACAGTGGTTCAGACTGGTGGTGGGCTGTAATGTTTCTGGCATTTTGTTGAATCTGTGCCATGAAGAATTAAGCCAGTTCTGAAGGCAAAAATGGGGCCAACCCAGCACATGCAAGGTATAACTAATGAAGTGGCCGGTGGGAAGGAGAAAAAAAAAGAAAAAAGACAAAAAGTTATGCCCCAAGCATCTCCTAAAATAAAAAAAAAAGAAAAGAAAAAGGCAGCCCAGGGTACTGTGGGCCATCTCTGCAGCTCCCTCTTAAACTTCTGCATCTAATTGTGAAGCTGAGCACACAGCTGTGACACTGCAGTTGGATACAGATTTTTTAATCTCTTCTTTTATATGATATCGTCATGTAATCTCCATCTAGCTACCCAGGGAGCAGGCAAAGAGGCAGGAAATGAAATCAATGCTGTGTCTCTGCACTGGGTGTTACTTCATTGGTTCTGGGCACTACAGATGTAGCAGTAAATCTGATTTATGAAAGGGTGACAACAAAAGAAACCACAGACGAAGGGGTCCACAGTAGATGATGGAGACACCCGGTGTTCTGTTTCGCCACAGCTTCACCAGTGTTTAACAAGCAAAGAGAGTGATTTCCTAATGAAGGACATACTTCCCTTGCAGCTCCAAATTGACATTAATATCCAGAGTAATGTATAAAATGCGCTCGGAGGTGAATTTATAAGCATGTTAGTAACTTTCATGATGGAAATGAAGCAAAAACTATTTCATGCAAGCAAAAAAGACAGATGTTCTGTAGTAAGTATGACCTCTAAAAAATGATGAACAGAAGGTTTCATAATACTAGCTAAAATACACTGTGGATATTGGTGACAATCCACAGCACATTAAATTGGGTTCACTGTTGATCCTCAAAATGTCATTAAAAACATTTAATGATGGGCATTCACACACTTCTCTTCTTGGTGAATGGAAAGGTCTAATTGTTTCCCATGTTTTTTTCCCCGTTAATATTATCCTCATAATATATGAGCATATGAATATATGCCCACACCTCCTGAAACATACATTCCCAAAAAATTACAATGATACTTAACACCAAAAAAACCTACCAGAACATCTCCTTCTACCATCCCCTTGAAAAACTGAGATTCCAGCTGATTAGTTGTGCACTCCCATGGGACTAAGAAGTGTAATTCAATTAGTCCCACAGTTCTGCACCAAAGAGAGGGAGACAGATCTATCTCATTGGATGACACCCAGGATGTGCTGTGCTGGTGTATGCACAGAAAAATTGGCAGCACATCAGGCTGATGGTCTGAATTAGATAGTGTCATTTGCTAAAAGACTACTAGGAATACCTAAATGCAGGAGTCTATCTAATAGCAACTCCACGACATTGCTCCTTACATGCCTTAAGTGATGATGAAAACCATTTTCTGCACAAAGAGGGGCTGAATGAGAAGTGTTTCCAGGCCGAGGCTAACAGAGAGCAAAGCGAGCTGCCTTACATGACAAGCCAGCCACATTCTAAGCAATGCCTCTGAGCTTGTGCCATGAGTCGAGGATGCTGTCTCCCACTGAAGTCGCATACACATCGCCCTTTCAGAGCACAGCCTCCTCCACTGTCTGTTTGTCCCTCCTCCCTGTGGGGAATTTATAAAGCTTCACAGTGCCTCACTCCATGAGATTCCTGGTAATTTACGACAGCCTTTTCCCAGGCACAGAGAAATCAAATCAAACTGTAAATATAGTGTGCATGTTTCCCAGTATGAGCTTTTCACAGAGACCATAGATCACAAATAAATGCCAGAGATCCTGACAGTCATTAAATAACAGCATCAATAATCCCACATGTGGCAGTAGTACATTTGATTTCAGATTATGAAAAGGGCAGAAAGCATGGCTAATGAATGAGACACACCAGAAACAAACCAGGGAAATTCAGAATTACCAGATACCAAGCCAAAAATCATCTAACTCATATTATTTTTAAAGGGATGATCACCAGTTGTACTCATTTGTACTAGAATGACCCTTGACCCCAGCTTGGCATGCACACTTGGCCATGTTATATGACACCATATCAGCCAGACTGAGCGTGTCATCTTGTGGGTATAGCCTCACAAGTGTAGCATGTCCACTGTGCTGGTGGGCGGGTAACCGCCCTCCATTAGCTGCAGCGCCATCAGTCTCTGTGTCTGTGGAAACTGAAGACTCAACGGAGAGGGAGAAGCAAACAGCTGCCATATAGTGGACTGAACAGATGGTAATGGTGGCAAAAAGTAACACCATATCATTTTAAACATCCACACAGCATCTCAGACTAGGAAAAGAAAAGATGCATGTCTGCAACTTCAACAAAATACACTTCTCCGGCTGCCTAATGTACTAATGCTTGGTTTTTGCATTACATTTACAGTACCAGTCAAAAGTTTGGACATACCTTCTTATTCAATGTTTTTATTTTTTTTCCTGCTTTGTAAATTAATACTGAAGTCATCCAGACTATGAAGGAACAGATAGATAAAATGCTGAGCCATGTGTCCTGCAAGTCATCCTCATATGCTATGGAATCGGATGCTCTGTGTCAGCACAGTGTCCTGCATATGGACCAGCATCTTTCCCCCCTATGCCACCTGCACTGACAGGAATGTGACAAATGTTCCAGTATTTCATGGGGTGGCAACAAAGCTACTGTGGTGCCAGCGGCTCTTCAGCCACTGCATTTAAAACTGAAAATGTTCAAATTCTTCACTGAAGAATTGGGGTAAGTTTTACATATGCGCATCAAGGTACGATAATGTTAACATCCCGCTTATTTTTTTTAATTCAAATGTGACTGGGTGCTTGCATGAGTCTAATGTTTATGATTCTCTTTATTTCCAGGGCTAAAACTCTTGAAAACTTATGCATTCTTGCAGACACAGTGCTGCTCTTTTACCACAAGAATTGTCATCTGTCCACATAACAAAGCACATTAACAATAAGGGAATCAAAGCTATTGAGTCATCACTTTGACTGTTAAGGCTGTGGCTTTAATCTTGCTGCACACAGTATCATTTGAGATATAGTGTCACCAAATGGAAAAAAAAATCACATCTTACAGCTTGAGCGCTGAGGAAGATATCTTAGGCTGAGGCTTATACTGATAGTGCCAAAGTTTAATTGAAACAATCGCCATAAGAACATGAATTGTTTGATTGAATCCAGACCTTTAAATTATGTTGTTATGACTCTGGCAACATAATTTAAAGGTTCAATTCAATCGAACAATTCTTCTATAAATAACATGATTATTCTGCTGAGTAATTGTGTGACCATGATGCACATGTTCACAGCAGGCATGTTCCCTGTGCTCGGTAAGAGATTTGTCACAAAGCAAATGACTGGCAGAGGAAAGGAAATTAGAGAACATAATGGAAGAGAAACAATCGAAATGACGTAACACATGATACTGACAGGTTATTTTTGTTGACTGCTCCAACAGCTCCTATCTCTTTCCTTCCTCACCATAGAGGTCAAATGATGCGAGATGTTAGTTACTTTACTTTACAAGAGATGAACACAGTAACAACAGCTAAGACAAGTTTGCACCATGTCCAGGAGTTGTTCAGTGAGAAATAAACGTTTAATTCTGCTTCTTAGCAGGTTAAACTTATTTTATTATTATTTATTATTTTAGAATTAGATGACCTAATGTCAGTAACAGACCAAGATGTATGGAAATAGTTAAAAAAATGGCTAAAAAACATACTGAGAGACAAGTGTGCTTTATGAGTCTGCTGATTTCTTCTCTGCTTTAGTGGCTGCTGACACAGTTACGAGAAATTGATTACAGATTTGCCGAACAATGTGTGTTCTTAAGAAAGTCAACATTTATATTCAGCCCTTGTTCTGTTCTGGGAACAACAGCGTACACCCAAACAAGGTTACAGTATGAAACATCAGTATTTTGTATAATTAATACCTGATTTGAATTAAAATATTTTTATTTGCTGAAGCTGATGTATCATTAAGCCGCATTCTTATTCCTACAGCAGTCATTTAGGATTTATGTTGCACTTGGCCTAGTGAATCAGCATAACAACTAAGGTTGTGACAATAATGGAGGTCAGATAAATGCAATTCGTCACCTTGTTAAAATAATGGCCTGAGTCATTTTTTTCAGGTTTTAGCTGAAACACTCCAGAAAACCCCCCCAAAATAAACTAAAAACAGACAAACAATCTGCACACTGACGTGTGGAGCTTTCAAACGTCACATAAAAAGACCTCACGACAGGTTCACACCCAGAACCTCCTTGCTTTTACACAGCTCCACTTTTTATTTCATTGTATTTTTATTATTTATTTTTTTTGTGACTTAAGTTCAGACAGTGACAATCATAATATAACTATGATTAATTTAATCTATTTCTAACAAACATATCAAAGATATGGAGAAGCGAGTGCCTTCATGCTATTGTGTTTCATATTTCTGGACTTGCTGCCCAACTATCTTTTGATCCCCACCATCTTCTCGTGGTCTACAGCAGCTCCTATATAGCATACTAATAACAGCCAAATCCTACAGGAAACATTAAAAACTGCACTTAGAAACTTCTGGGTTTTAATAAAATAGTACTTAAATAATGTTGCAGAAACAAACACATCAGAACTAAGGAGCATGAAAATTTTTGAAAATGCTCCTTTATTGTTTGACTGTGAAAGGCTTCCATGTTTCTAAAGCAGAGCAAGATATGTTTCAGCCAGTTTCAGATTAATATCAAACCCAAAAATTGCTGTATAAACTCTAACTAATTAGAAAAAAGTAATTAATGTAATCCTTGATAGTGCCTTCTACTCAGGGTAACCACTGTATCATTTTTGCCTTTAACACAAGGTCACTACACTGCTGATGAGCTAAACGTACACAGCTAAAGCAACACAGTCAGTTACATTTCACAGCTTCCGGCTGCTAAATGCACTTTGGACATACCAATACAAAAAACTCTGATAGTGTGTGAGAGTCCACACTTTTTGAGAAGAACTGAGGTGCTGACACTACATAGCCCTGAGCCACGAGAGAGAGAGAGAGAGAGAGAGAGGGAGAGAGGGAGAGAGAGAGTGTGTGTGTTCTAGCTTGGTCAGCAGCCTGCAGAGGATCAGAGCAGAGGATAGCAGTAATTTCAGTGCTGCTCTTCAGACAGGGGAGTCCTTTCCCCCAGGCAGTCACAAAAACAGGCTGACAGCTACTGTACACACAAAAGACCTGATGGCTCTCAATTAACCTTGATGTTAAACCAGTGCCACGTCAACTGTTACTAAACCAAGACACTATAATAATGTTACTTTACTTGTAATGTTACTTTATCTGGCTGTTTTTGAATCCAGCACCTTTTTGAATTCACTGTACAGATGTGGATGCTTGTCTCTGAGATGATTTCATAAATTTGAAATGTCTTTTGTTCAAATTGCTCTGTGACACTGTTTTCACACTGGCTTTTGGTTATCTATAACACAGCTGTGTCTATGATCATGTGACAAATATGACATTTTTCCATACACCCTGCTACACGCTGTGTTTTTCCCTGCGTTGCAGCTGCATGTTCCGTCCACCTGCATTTGCAGCGGTCGTGATGTTTTTATTGTCCCGGCTCTCCATATTTGTGTTGTATACCTCCATAAATGGTTGGTTTAAGAAATTTAACATCAGTGTAGTAACAATGTGTTGCTTTTACTCACATCACACTGTTCTGTTTTTTGTCTGGGAGCCAAAAAAATTGACCTAACTGTACTTTGTTACAGTGCTCTGGATTTGGCTGTCATGCATCTGTCACGCAGACCGGTGAGGTCAGGCGGCTTCTTTAGCAGGACCTGCACCACTGTCCTTGACCTTTGGCTTGGGTGGCATTTTAAGGGAACTCTGTACCAGTGCAAAATGCTCTCAGCATGCTCACAAAAGGGGATGGTGGGTGTACCATCATGTCTTTGAGTGATCTTTCAGAAACTGGCCATGGAAATGTCTTCAAAAAGAGAACACGAACAGAAACACTACATAAAATAGCAGAACCTATACAGTACATTAGACTGTAGTAAAGCAATTACAGTTGGCATTGTTATTATAATGGTGCTATTCAGAAGACACCGACTACTCAAGATTTCTTTTGCGCGTTACATCATACGGTTCTCACAACACATTGTTTGCGGCAGAGGATGCTTGGGGCACTACCAGTGAGTCTATAATGGTGCAAAGAGAAACTGGGCAGGTTACAACATGGTGACAATTCACTGGAAACATGCAACCATTGAAACTTAACACAAACAACCAGGTGATAACCTGTTTAAAGCAGCCATTTTCGCTAAAAGAACAGAGGAAACTATATTAACTTAAACAAAATGCAGTAAATCAGCTCCTGCAACTAAATGCCAATACTTAACCGTATTCATTCTTTGGAGACAAAAGAGCATAAGCCGAGCTGTGCTCATCTTTTCACAGGATACTGTATATCAGATGACTTTTAGCACTGATAATTAGTTTGATTCAAGTAAAGTGGATCACGTTCCTCTGTAAAACCAAATCAGAGATGCTTTATTTTGAGCTGCACAAATCCTTATACAATTCCCTTCCTAACTAAATCAGGCAGCACTGAATACAGACCTGTTGACTGGCACTTTACCAGGATAACTGATTGCTAAAGGAATCATTTATACAATATTCATGAAAGCAAACTATTTAATTTTTTTTGCTCCAATATTTAGATAAGTGCTCACGGCTAGATTAAATGTCAACATAATAGCCTGAACGCAAAACACACACACACACACACACACACACACACACACACACACACTAGGTGGAAAAAGGCAATTACTCTTTGATTTACAAATAATTTATGTGAAAAAGCCACAGAAGGTAAGAGGACAGCGTTTTATGCCACTGACACGATTTGGGATCGTGTACTGTGTGCAGTACGGTGAAAGTAATCCTGCTGTATGGTACTTCAAACTGGCACTTCATTTGACATGCTGATGAGAAGTGTCACAGGCTGTGTGACTGCCACTGACCTAAACTACACCATGCCAGCATCTACTGACCTACTTCTTGAGTCTGCTGATTTATTGCTGACACAGCCACACCAGTTTAAAGCACATCCATAGTATGTACTTTTTTACCAGCCACCACTGTCAGCCCTGTAGGGGTGATCATGTTCAATACAACACAAAACATCCTACTGCTGACTTGTTTTTAAAGAAATGACGTGATATCCAGCGCAAACTGTACCTGCTCAAATGACATGAACAGAGCTGGAATAAAGAAATTCTGATAATTAATTGTTTTCTGAACACTTGTGTAAGTCAAAAGAAGTAAAATAAAACAATACTGCATTAAAGCCCACACATTAAAAGTTTAACAACTGTGTGACTTGTGGATGTGATCAATCTAAATGCTATGCTATAATGTCCAACCATTATTAATCAAGTCTGGAGCCAGTCTAATCTGATCCCACTACATTTCTTAATTAAGAGATCGACTTCACTTCATATTTGAAAGCAAATTAGAAATGCGGTCAAGTGTTTGCCGATTAAAAATGCCCATCTGCATTATACATAGCTTTGACAAATCGACTGGCTGCCACAGTCGTATGGGAAAATTGTTCTTTCAAATTGATGAAATAGTGGGGGTTTGAGAATAGTGTCCAGATTATGCATTTATTTGCTCTACAGAAAGCAATCTGGAGGCAAGCCAGCCCCTAAAGAGGCTGTGATCACAGAGACAGCAGCGAGAGAAAACATAGGACCGATCCATTTCCCTTGTAAACACAAAACACAAAGGCTGGGTCACAGCGACAGCATGGGGTGTGTTTTAGTTTCCACCTCCTACACGCTCATGCATCAAATATAGTTCAACAATCACACTCTCCAATGACTCTCAATACCCTTACTTCCCACCGTCCAACTGTACATTTCCTGGGGAATTCCGACCAGGAATGTATTCTTGATGACAGAGCAACTACAACAGCTGAGAGGAAAATCACGTCTCTAATGAACAGCACGAGGCCTTGTCTTTAGCGTTTGCTTGTTCTCAACACTTTGTGGCTCAAAATGGTCACTCGGAAATGTATGACCTTGTTATTGTTCTTCACGGAACAGTTTTCAGTGTTGCTTTTTGCTACCCAGATTGCAGAATCTGAGAATGCAGTGTGTTTCAAGACCGCGGTTGAAACATGTGATTCCCTGCTAATTAGGCACTGAGCTGAAAATGTAAACTGCAGCTGTGGAAGCAGAGATACTCCTAATAACTTCCTATAGTACAAAATCATTGCAGTAATGACCTCTTCAGTAGCTGGAAAGCCACTATGTAAATAATGCTCAATGAAACTGCAGCATTTAATATTATTTTATCTTAGAAGATCTAAGAAGAAAGTGTGGAAACTCTTTTTGTGTTTTAAGCTAAACTTTTCAGATCTCTTTTGGCTCATGCTTACAAACCCTGCTTTTATAACCTTGGATCTTGTGAATAGCATGCAGTGTTTTGTTTGATGCCACAGTCAATTGCTGCTGGCAGATGCATGCTGCATGTGAGCTTGTGACATTGGTGTTCCTGAGATCTAATTATATCTGTGTGCTACTGTATTGTGGGAAAGTGTACAGAACTCATTGTAGATGCTCAGACAGCAGAAGGTCTCTTCATTTAAACATGGCCAAGCAAAGGGCTTATATTGTGAACAGGTGCTGTGTGCATTTAGTATTATTTCCACAAAATGAGGCACAATATTATGCGAGTTTACTAGTGCACACACTATGGCCAGTACAGACACTGAAACAAACATGCACACACGCAAATCTGTTATGGCTAGTCTACATATAAATACATTTATAGTGAAGAAAGTCCTGCTCAGTTCCATTCACAGAAAATGTTTTTTAAAATCTGAAAAGCATTTGCAGCCCTGTGCAATTCTCTTTTAGCACACTTTGCCATTCTGACATTAAACAATTCCCTTTTCTATATACTACCAGGGATGCAGGTGTTGCCTTTACCAATCTTTAGATTCCACATATCTACATAATGCAACTAAAAACAGAAATAGGTAAGCAGTTATCTTTATCAAAATATAGACTATTAATAGAGCAGCTAAGACCTCTAGCCATCACGAATGAAGCAAAGTTCTAGATCTCGGACACGTCAACTGTCAACATCCACCTTTTTGTGGTCAAAAGTTTACATACACTTATCCTGTGCATCAATGCCACTGTATTTTGGGGCTTTTAATGATTTCTTTGAGCTGTTCTTTGAATAGGTGCACTAGTTTAAATTTATTCTGGATTTTCTCTAATTGACAAAAGGTCAAAATTATACATGCAGGCTCAAATATATACGTACAGTCACTTAAATCATTTAATAAGGACAAGGCCTATTAACTTCTTGTTGGCAATTTTGATAGACTGCAATGGGTAGTTTCTCTTTGCCAGCATAAAAAAAGGATTTTTTTGACAACATTCACTAGATTGTAGGGGTGTAAGTACAAAATTCCACGGTTCAGTTCATATTGTGGTACAGAGGCCACGGTTCAGTGAATTTTGGTTTGGGTCATTTGCATATATGAAATAGTTATTTTGGGATCAAATGATCATTTATGTGACTACAACAAACAAATTGCAACACATAATATTCCTCAGAAAATAAAGCTGACAAAAAATCCTCTTCTGATGAGATTTGTGAGAACAAAATTATCAGTATCTACATATCACCTTATTATCACTTCATGCTCATTTATTTCCAGTATTGTCGCAATTGCTGATTTTCAGCAGATCAGACCTGCGACCCTCCCTTTTACGGCCAGCTCACAGGAGCCGGTGTTGTGCCAAAAAGTGATCGTCTGCCAAAAAGCTATTTCCGATTTTTTTTTTTTTATGTGTAATGTCTTTGCTTAAATTGATAAATAGACTGTAGTCAACAGGACTTATGAAAGAAAGATATGTAATGAAGAAATTACCTATTTTGTAAGTATCTTTATGACTCTGGCATTATTTTGTCTACATTATACTGAATCCAGTCCTTTTTGACTTAAAATACCTTTATAGAACTGTATTTTTATTTGTCGCAATTTCTGATGCCCCGTTGGCCAGATCTCTCTTTAAAAAAGACGATTTTAATGTCAATGACAGTCATCACCTTGATAAATAAGTCACTTTGCCCAAAAGTTGATTGCAGCTTCTACCTTATAACAGGAATGTTCTTTCTGGCTCAAAATAACTTGATACCATTCATGACAGCGTTGTGTGAACATATGTTTCACAGATTAAAGGCCAAAAAGTAATTTACAACCATTAAAATACAGCCAATCATTTTTTGGCAAATACCAGAAATCACATCTTGGCAGTTGATTACTTTTTGGCACAAATCAACAGCAGCTGGTTATAAGTTAATATTATGCTAGGTAATGTTAGCCTCAATTGTCCTAAAAATAAATAAATCACACTTTCCTTCTGATAAACAGTTTGATTACATTCTCACATTGTATGACAGTGGCCAAATCAGCAGTGATTAGTAAAACAGCAGCAGTTACTGGCAGAGAAGTTCTGGAAATTGTCAACTACTCACCTCAGTATTGCTGTCATGGGACTGAAGTGAGCTTCTCTGACTCATCAACTCATTTCGGAGGTTTTACAGCCTCCTCCAGAGTAAATAGATGTGAAGGTAAACAGTGGGGTACAGAGGGTAAAAACGCAGACAGAACTCAAATTTATTTAGCTATATATTTTTTTTTATTACTTTATTTTCTGTACAATAACCATGTGATCCAAACCGTGGCTGGATTGACCAATATTCAGATCAATGAGAAAGTCCAAGGAAGTCAGTGAAGATCTAAGAAGGAGAATGTCTCTTGGAGTCATTTCTAAACAACTGTAGATTTCAAGATCATCAGTTCAAACAACTGTACTTAAGTTACAAGTTATTCAAATGTGTCACCATTTTGCCAAGGTCTGGAAGAAGACCCACACTGTCACCCTCAGTTGAGAGGGAATTGGTTAGGATGTTCAGGAACATCCCAGGAACCACCAAGGGTCAAGCCTGCCATGGACTGAAAATTGCTGGAACACCAGTGTCCCTGTGCACAGTGAAGCAAGTTTTACATTGCCATGAGAGTGCTGACCAAGAAAGAAGCCCCTGCTCTAAAATTGAGACCTTCAAGATCAACTAAAAATTTGCAGTTGCCCACATGGACAAGCCAAATGCCTTCAGGAGAAAAGTTCAGATGAGACAAAGATTGAGCTATTTGACCACAATGGCAAGAGATGTGTTTGGAGGAGTAAATGTGAGGCTTTCAAACCTAAGAACACTGTCCAACTGTAAAGCATGGTGGTGGTAACATCATGCTTGGGGCTGTTTTGCTACATGTGGTACTGGTACATTACATAAAGTGGATGGAATAATGAAGAAGAAGAACTACCTCCAAATTCTTCAAATTCACCTTAAATCAACAGCTAGATGGTTGAAACTTGGACAGAATTGGGTATTCCAGCAGGACAATGATCACAAACACACATCAAAACTGGTTTTGGAATGGATAAAGCAGGTTAACATTGAACTCCTGGAATGGCCTTCCCAGTGCATCGACCTCAACCTTATTGAAAATTTGTGAACTATGTTTAAAAGCCAGGTCCATGCCAGGAACCCAATCAATTTAATTAAACTCCACCAATTCTGCCAAGAAGAGTGGTCAAATATCCAGCCAGAATTATTTCAGAAGCGTGTTGATGTCTACCAAAAGTATCTCCTATAATTTATTTAATTCCTATAATTTGTCTACAGATGTGCCAGATACAGAGGTATATAATGTGCTCTAAATAACGAGGTCTTCACTCTATCTGTACATGCATTAAATTTACTTAGGAGGATGTTTGCTTGTACATACATCATCTGGCATTGGCTATAAATATCATTATCATCCGTCATTTGATCTGTAATAAGATGTCCAAGATATTTGATCTTATTACAGGCAATAAGATTATTATCTAACAATTTAAACTCTGAAAATCTGTGTTTGTTCTCCTTAATTCTACACATCATTACAGTTTTCGTACAGGAATTGTATCTAATATTGTGTTCCACACCATAAGCAGAACATATATGAAGGAACTGCCGGAGACCACCACTAGGACTAAAGATCACAAGATCATCTGCATACATAATATTGTTTACTAGAATAACACCAACCATGCACCAAGTTTTACAGGCTCTCAACCTCCTTGACAAGTCATCAACATGAAGATTAAAAAGAACTGGTGGACAAAACTCCTCCTTGTCTAACTCCTTCACGAGATTAGAGAAAATCTAAAATAAATTAAAACTTGTGTACCCAGTTCTTGATTTATAAAGCCAATAAAAATGTATGCTGTACAATCATTCCACTCTGGAAAAAGAACAGTTCAAAGAAATCATCAAAAGCCCCCAAATTATCATGGAATTCAAGCCCACAATGAGTGTATGTAAACTTCCGACAACAACTGTATATGGTGCTTACACTTACACTCTAAAGTAAGACCAACAGATACAAAGTCAGGAAGCCACACAAAATACCTTGTAAAATGCAAGAGTGTTTTGCATGAGTAGGTGCTTTAAACACACTACAGAGGTACTCCTACACCATTTCTTACTGGAAATGTGTGGTTGGTGGAGGCTTTTATCCCACACTCCTAAGTGCTATACTGTACCATTTGGGAGTGCATTTTAAGGATGGGTACTCCCAGTTGGAATCAGAGCTCTAGCAGCTAGTGATACCTTTAAGCCATCCAGAATCTCAGCCATCTACATCATGCTGAGGCAGCTTGACCCTTCTGGTTACATCACTCAGGTAAAACATGAGTGATGTAAACTCCCCAGTACGAAACTCCCCAATGGCATCAGTATCCTTGAATTGACCCTCAATATCCAGGGTGCCTCTCATGGTAAATGTACAGCTGCTATATTATATGCTTAAGAGAGAGTGGACTTCTAATAAAAAACAAACAAACAAACAAAAACAAAACAGTTTTTCTTAACTGACAAAAGTAGATGTGCAAGTCAAAATAAAGATTCTGCAGTTAATGTAGTTTGCTATATGAGTCATCCCAGTAATAAATACATATGATCAAAAAGCAAAACAAAACAGTGTACTCATTATAAAACCATCTAGGGGATTTACAGTTTGGCACCTTTACCCCAGAGTCACTGTGTCTAAACAGCATTCACTGTCCTGTATCTGTGAAACACCCACATAGCTCATAGCTCAAAAAAGCTCTCTTCACAGTGCATTTGTACGAAGGAGAAGGGCTAATGCTTAAGGAGACATGTCCTTCATTCAGAAGTTATGACGATTCCCTATTGGTATCATGAGGAAAATAAGGTAAATGTACACTCTGAGCTTGGCAAAGGTGTCAAGTGGGGTGGAAGCAGAGATTTTCTTCTTCTAATGATCAGATTTTTAAAACTGGGCAGAACATAATAGTCCTCGCAAGCGTTAACAGTCTTAACATACTGACCAGTATTTTCTTCTTCCCACATTTTTACTGAGCATACAGTAAGTCATTCATCAGCGGCTACATCACTGCACGCGCACTACACACTGTCAATGTCAGCTTTGATGTTCAGCCGATCCAGATAACATTCAGGTCAAGTCCAAGTTACTGTACAAAACATTTTTTTGCAGAGCAGCAAGGATGCTGGAGCTGAGCAGCAATAGTTGCCTATTTAGCCTACTTCTAAGAACGAAACTGGGGAAGCCTAGATATTTAAAATGCAACACCAACGCCAAACAAGTGGGTCAATCAAATACTGTTACCCTTATATCTGTCAATGTCAAAAGCAGTCAGTTATACAGTAGGCGAAGAAATGGGCTAGATTTCCCAGTCTTATTTTAACGCACCAAATGAAGCGAATCGACTAATGTCAAATCCAAAGAAGAGCAAGGAAATATCGGAGTGGAAAACATCACACTAATCATGTGAAAAGGTCGTCTGCAGACTGTCCATATGAAACGTTGTCAGCGCTTCTGCTGAGCCAACATCGAGCGGTCCGCCTCCCTGGAGTGAAACCATTTGGGAGGAATAGCACCTTCAAGATTAACGCCAGGATTTAAAAAAAAGAAACTGGGTACAATCTTTTTTTTTTTTTTTTTTTAAACGAAGGCAAAATCCTACCTGATGTCCCTCACTCGTCAGTGCATGCGAGCTGACTTGGATGTAGGCGAAGCGACACACACCGCAAGCGGGTCAGCTCAGCCTGACTGCCTCCCTCCTCCACGGCATCAAGCCCCTCCTCGTTTATCGTACAGTGGAGAAAGCGGGGGGGGCGAGCGGGGGGGCAAAGGACCACAAATCTATGCGCCGCAAAAAAAAAAAGAAAAAAAAGGAAGCGGCGTCACACTCACGCACAGTGTCTGATCATATGTGTCCCGATCAAGGCAGATTTGAAGCCTCAAATGTGTGCAGTCCAGTCAGATGAGCAGTGCCGAAGGATACAATTACCCTGATAATCATGTAATGCCTGCACGCATAGAGATAAACGCACGAAAAAATTTGAATGACTGAGTTCTCTTATTTTGAAAACGCTTTAATTTGTGCAGCGTAGTGCACCTGCCAAAAGCGTGCCTTCACACCAAGCGTCAATGGAAGCCAGCGCTGTCATGGAGGATCATGTTTAAAGTGGAGGGTAACCTCTACAACTCTTGCGATAATATGTTGGAGGCTACACCGCACAGAACATTTAGAGAGCGTACGTGTTCATGATTGCGATGTTGTTGTATGGAGTTTTTTTTTCTTTCTTTTAAAAAAAAAAATCAATCCATCAAATAGGCACATTACGAGATATTTGGGCAAATCTGCCAAAATGAGAGTACAGTTAGTGTATCAATCCGAGCAGCACCTCCCCTCTCTGTGGGTGTACTATTGTTTTCTAAACATATACTACCCCCTAATGGAGATATGGAAACATTTATGCTCAGGATACATAGGAAACACGCTCAACTCTGGAGAAATAAAGGATGGACTTCCATATAGTGACAAGTATTGTTAGTATTTTGGAAAATTTGTATGGGTGATTTGTATTTTATATAAGCCATTAAAATATCTCAGCAAGATTAATTATCCTAGTCCTCATAGCCTACTCAAAACATTTTTTTCGTTTTTCATTCTCTTTGCTTCCCAAGCTGACCTTTTTCTATGCAAAATAATATAATAATATAAAAGAGAATGCAATGAACTTTAAGCTTTTGTCCTGTCAGTTAATATGAATGTATATTAAATCAAGAAAATTATATTCCACAAAGATAGCCCTGTTTCAGAGCTTAGAGAATCTATGTTAAAATAGTAAATCTTTTTTTTTTAATATAAAATCTATGATTTTTCTCAAATGTGATTATATTTTTAGTGCCTCCTGGTCTGCATGGTAGGAGGTGTTCGAAAGGTACGTGCGAATTACTGATGTGGCCTGAACATTTTGGCAAACATTTCTAATTAGCCTGTTCCCATTTAGTGCACTGGTATATTGTTAGCGTTGACATCATTCTGTCATTTATTGCCTGGTAACATACAGTAACCAAGTTACTCCACTTGAACTTTGTGCAGAGTGGAGCTTTTTTTTCCACTTGGATCTTACCACTTTTCAATATGAAGAGCCTTTTAAGCCAGTTTGTAACAATGATCAAACTGCCTTTGGTGTAGTAGTGGTAGCAGGTATTGTAATTTTAAAAAAAAAAGGAAAAAAAAAGAAGGGAGAACTGGGTATCATTTGCACTGTTTGAGCAACTCCCTAAACTAAAGCTTTTTTTCCACAAAAATTAGACCTATCTGTCAAATTGTCCTGCCACAAGAGGGAGGCACTGACATAACATTACACTAATAGCTGAAGATCTAAAGAGCAATTTCAGTGTAAAAATAAATTGGCCCCTTTTTTAAAATTAAGATGTTGACATATCAGGAGCCAGATTTGTGATATGACCCACTGATCTTCAGTAAAGGAAAAGTGATGTTTGATTAATGAATACTCTGTATGTCTTTTACATTGTGATATAAATACAGTATATCTGTCCATAAAACAATCAATTTATGGACTAATTTACATTTTGTGGTTTCAGACGATCCAGATTGTGCCTTTATAACCAAGAAAAATAATGTAAACACAGAAATGAGAAAATTCATTCCGGTATTTTTGTGTAATCAAAAATAATGTTGCAATTCTTGCAATGATTTTTTTAAGAGTTACACCAAGCAAATTTTGCAGTTTCACAGATGATTTCCTTCATAAAACTCCAGTCACGTAGTGCGGCAGGACTATTTTTCTCTCAAATTTCAAGTAAACATTCAAAATATTCTCAAGACAGAGAATGTACTCAGCTCATTTATAAGGACGTGTTTAATGGAGCAAACTGCATCAAGAATATTGGTGATGCAATGCAATGCAGTAAATTATTTTTGCATCATTACAGCACCAATATTCTTGGTGCATGTTGCCTCATTACATAGAAGTATGATGATAAGAGTGCAGATATAATATAACAATTTCACCTGGTTCAAACAACAGCAATTGCCACATTTATTAATAACCAAATAATAACATTATTAATAACCAAGTTTCTTGTTTTTTTTAAACTCTTGAGGCAAAATGGAGGTCTCCTAAAGTAAATACACAAGGCAGTTTTGTGTATTGACCTTTAGACATTGAACTGTGGATATCACGGGCAACAAGTGTTTCAAATGTATTCAGAACTCTTGTCACACAGATCACCGTGTTTATGTTCTTAGAATAAGGTCGAGCGTGCCGTCTAATTTGAATGCACAGAAAAACAAGTGTGATTTAGAAGTCTGCTATTTGTTTAAAAACAGCTGCTCACTTTCAAAGTAGCACGCTTATCTCGCTAAACAGCACTGCAGCCACTACAGGCGCACTGAGCTTTGTTGTGGTTTGGATATTTCCATGGGAACCCGCGGCTTAGGACAGCAGGAGGATCCTGTTGGAGCTGGAGGCGTGTGTTAGATTTATTGGTTTCCTGCTTCATTTAAACCGCCTGCGTCTCTCAAAGAGCCACAGATTTGCAGGACCTCCATATGCTGTCAAGAGAACCCTTACAACTTCTCTATCTCTCAGCACCCGAACTGGAGCTTTTTTCTTTTCTTTTTTTTTGTGGGATAATATTGTGGATTATCCATATCCACAGAATATAAGGTAAGAAAACCTCCCTGCCAAGTAATTGTTATGGAAATTCTGAATATTTGTGAATGGATTTGGTTTCAAAAACATAATTCAACAACTCAAGTATTTATTTTTTCCATCAGAGGACCCATGTGGATGGTGGAGAGGCTCCGCATGTCAGTGGAGAGAACTAACCTGCCTACCTTAACAGCAGAACTCAGCTTTAAACTTGGTGACATCATGTTGGGAGAAAAGGCTGACAAATCCAAAAGGATTTCTCTCTGTCCTAACATCATCACCCCTGACAACATCCCAGAATTCTGCATCCCTCCAACAATCCTATCCTTGCAGGAGATGAAGAATACGGAGCACAGCCGAACAGCTCGTATTATCAAGGGGCCTCCGGGTGGAGGGCTTAGCCCTGAGACAGAGATGACGCTTCACGAGCCACTCAACCCACACATTATTCAGGTAGAAAGTGTGGATGAGGGCCCCTGTGATGGCTGCAGTGATGAAGAGAGCACCAATGCAGATCCTCAGAGCCAGGCTGCCTTATCCCTTCCGCACCTGGCCAAAGCCCAAACCAGCTATGGCTTTTGCACCTTACTAGAGAGCCCCCACACCAGGAGAAAGGAGTCAATTTTCCACTCTGATCCAGGCTCCTCTCCCCTGTTGCTGCCCAGAAGTCGATCCAGCATGTGTTCCAAACTCACCCCCTCCACCTCGCCCTCCTCCTCTCCTTCTTCCTTCAGCCTTAACAGCCTGACCTCCAGGCTTTCCCCAAGAGGCTACACCCTAAACTGGCAGACCACTCTAGACAGTGATACCACTTCCTCTACAGAATCCTCCCCTTTCAGCTCGCCGCTGCTGGCCAGGTGCCCTGCCAAGTCTTCTCTCTTCAAAGCGCTGAGCCATGAACTGCTGTTGTCAAGGAACATAAGGAAAGCAATGGTGTCTAGGAACAATTCCCTGTCCACAGATGAAGGCAGCTCCACCGACAACAGCCCCAATGTCATGAGGAGGGCATCAGAGGGGTTAGCTAAAGGCCTGCCCAGCAGCTGCAGCTTGGCACCACCCACCATCTTCCCCATGGACTTGATTCTGCATAGAGAGAGGGCCATGAAGGAAAAAGCAGTGCCTATTGGAAAAGACGGCAGTTTGAGACTCTCAGCAGAATACTGTCCAGATAACCAGAAGACTGCGAGTCCGACTCATGCAGTGCAGAGGGCCTTTATCCTCTGTCTGTAGACTCCAAGATTATTAACTGTAGTGTCAGCCTGTCTCTGATTCCTGGAAAAATCCAGAAGCAGCGCAGCACCGTCATCAGAAAGAGCCGTAATCCGATCTTCAATGAGGATTTCTTCTTTGATGGTATCTCAGAGGAAGACCTCGGCCAGCGGTCCCTTCGCTTTAAAGTAGTGAACAAAATGTCCACTCTGAAAAGAGACTATCTTCTTGGTGATTGTGATTTGACTCTTTCAAGCATTGTGACATTATAAAGTGAAGTACTTTAGCAGTTTTTTTTTAATGTACTGAATTATTTATTTAAATTTTTGTATTATAAAAGAAGATTTTATATTAATTAAATTATGGAAAAATGATCTTTTTATCTGTCTTGAGTACATTTTTTTCATACATTTCAAATTTTACATTTAAAACTATCCTAAAAAGTTTCACCATAATATCACAAACTGAGTCTGTGTAATAGGGAAATCCCTATTTCATAAAAAAAAAAGGTCAAATCACCAAGAAACTATTAATCTTTATTTTATAAATGCTTGCAAAAAATACACACATCTAAAAATATCTACGTGTTAATTTGTTAATGTGGCTGCCCCATCAGCTGGTGTGAGTTAGCTTCCATCTCCATTTCACCTAGACCTGTTGTTTTCTTCCTGACCTTTTCACTGATTAAAAATATATCCACAAACCGGAAACCTAAGACCCCCCCCTAAAAAAAAAACATTCAGTCTGCATGATTTCAGCGGTGCACAAGAGAAGCTCTGTTTTCTTTTTTCCAGTGTAATGCAACCACTTAATGCCATGTTTCATTATTATCAGGTGAAGATATAAGAGCAAGCCACATACAAAATAGTGATTAAATAGTTGACTAGAAAAAGTTGTTGCCATATGCATTGAGTCTTTCTTCTCATACTGAGCAATCAATTTAAAATGATAACATGCCACTAATATCTCCTACTGAAAATATACTTAAGTTCAGAGTAGCTCCTTTCAGCCAACTTAATAGCCAAAAAGCAGCATCTTAGTGCAATATGTATATGCACACATTTACTCTACTGAGCAGAGCAGAGCCTCTAAATGCAGACACGCTCCAAGTATATCCTGCTGCTCTGAGTGATAAAGATTCGGCTTAAAAGCACCAGCTGCCACTATAGCTAGTTAAAGATTAATAGGTTTCTCCAGGCTCAGAAAATCTCTAACAGG
This sequence comes from Pterophyllum scalare, assembly GCA_024447675.2. Classification (NCBI taxonomy): domain Eukaryota; kingdom Metazoa; phylum Chordata; class Actinopteri; order Cichliformes; family Cichlidae; genus Pterophyllum; species Pterophyllum scalare. Next base: position 223,440 of record JAMQGT020014402.1, read on the forward strand.
GGACTTAGAATATTTGGTTATGAACCACACGGCAAAACGATGTGCAGTAATGTAAAAAAAAATGGGGGGCGGGGATCAGAATACATAACAATAAAAATTACTGCTAAAGCTATAACAATAACCTTCTGGGTTAAAATATTATAAAGCCATGTGTTTTTTTTTAATGCAAATATTTGTTAGATTATAGTGTGAATTGTGTCCCTGAGAAAAGCCTTAGGACAAATAAAGCTCAGTGTGAGCTTCAGTTTGAACTACAGATTTACCATAGTCGCAAAGGTCGGAAATCCCTTTTCAATTGTTTACATAAAAATTTTTCTTTGTATATTATATTTATATTTCTGTAATATACAATTGCATTGTCTTTTTTTTTTTTAAAGAAGACTTAAAAAATTCCCCACCAATTTGTTTCAACAGCATCTTTGTACAGGACATATTTCAATATTCTGTGAGGATGGTGATGCTGCTGATCATTTTGTATTGAGTGTTGACTCAACTGTGAAATGCCTCATCATAAAAGAGAATTACCTGTGATTCCCCTCGTTGGCCAACCACTGATTCAGTGGGAATTTTCTCTAATCTCAATAGTCAACATAGCAGCAACACTTACCCATGTTGGTGCCACCCACAGAGATATTTTTAATCAGTGGTCATATTAGTTATTTATATGAAAGAATGACATAAAATTATTGATAACTGAACTTCATGGAAACAGGACATCTTCAGGGCTGACTTTAATACTTTTAAGACTTTCTGATTCCCACCCTTTTGTGAATCCTAGCTACATAGATATTATCCTTATATATGATCTATATTTGATCCTTCACTGAACCAGTTTCAGGAACAATATACAGTACCAAAAACCATATATACAGTGCTTAACAGATTTAATAAACTATCAGCTCAATTAATTAACAGTTTTAATAATTACTAAAATAATTTCTATGTTTCTGTTATGGCTGATCCACCAGTATACTCAAGCTCTTTAATCCAAATTATATTTTTAATGCTAAAATATAATTATTCTTGCTATTACATTTACTGTTTTACAAAAAAGTAAAGCACATTATTTGATTAATTAATTAGATTAGATTTACTTGCCTTCCTGAACAAAAAAAATATTTTAGTGGTTGAATATTATGCTTGATTAATTTCTGACTTCTCAGATAAGTTCAGTGAATTTGCTAATTGTTTGTTTTAAACACATTTTTGACAGATTTCTTTTTTTAAAAAATGTTTGTGGGTTTTTTTGTTGCTTTTTGTTTTTTATGACAGGTGGTCTAATAAATTTGTTAAACACTGTCTTATTTAATAGCATTTTTCTAATTTGTTTGAACATATGGTAAAAAATATAAAAATCTGATTTGAAATTCAGTTTGTGCTTCTCTCTGATTGCTGGACGTGATTTCATATTATCTGTAGGAAACATCTGTCTCCCTACAAGCTCTGCGCCATGAACATAAATGTACAACAGGGGAAGTGCGCTGGCTTAATCTCAAGTGTCTGAAAACAGTTGCCTGGTTACCTTCATTCACCAGGATGCCTTTGCCCAGCTAATGTACTTTGCATATTGACAAAGTACATTAGCTGGGCAGCTGGAAGTGACAGTAACTACAAGTAGAAATAATAAAAAGATGTTTCAGGCTTCATTACTGTGAATTCCTTTCTCCCATTCAGTACTCTCCTTGTTTCCAAACATATTCAATGTTCAAAAATGTTATCATAAGATATACAAACTAGCCCCTTCCTCTGACATATCTCACTTGTCTATTTACAGCTTGCTACGTAAAAGAGCCTGTTCCAACCAGCTTCCTTATCTTGTTTTCTGTTTTACCAGGTTCCCAGTGGACCAAAACATACGACATACACCTCAACATGTCACTTCAAATGCGTTTGACCAGTCTAGGCACCAGAGTTGATATTGCTCCACCTTTTTTTTCTTCTCAGAGGAAGTGCTGCTTGAACTTTTGTTTATGGAAAATTGTTTGATCATTCATACCGTACTGTATCAACCACATGTCAGTTTCCTCCCCATGAATTCTTAGTTACCTTTTTTTTTTCAGCTATGATATCACATACCTAACACATACATAACAACACAGCTGGAAAAGTAAAAAGTGTAAATAATAAATGAAAATTTTGGCTATGAATGCCTCACCAAAGATTCATTGGCTCTTGGGCCTGAAACAGGATGACAAAGAAAGAGGGACTCTTCTGTGAGGTCAAATAAGGTTAAACTTTAATAAAATGTTTTAAAACTATGCTTAAAATTCTGCTGCCTTTGTATTGGCAGCATTTAGGAAATGATACTGGTGTATGGGGATTCTAAATATTACATTACAGTTGATATCCAAACTTCAGTCACATTTGACCTCTGACCTCACTTTTACATTTCACATCTGCCTTTCTTTCAAGTTCAAGTTTAAAGACAGTGTTGTCAAAAGAAAGAGAATGAATCCACATAAATAAAAAATATTTTTTTAAAATTACTCTCAAAATTGAAAAAGAACAAAGAAAACAAAATGAACGCATATAAAATACAATACTATTTCCTTAAAAGTAAATACTGCCCAAAGAGTGAGCTGCCTTGGCAGACGTTTGCACTCTCAAAGTGCTTCTTGTTTCTTTATATTTGGTAGAAAAATGGGAAAGTTGAGTGAATTATTGAAACCTGTACAAACATAAATAGAAATACAGTATATAAGGCAAAAACAGAATTTGTAAGATTCTAAGCTTGAAAGTCAAAATTTGGTTTGACCACCTTTAGTTTTTAACACAGCCTGAACTCTGTTAGGCAGCTTTCTTGTCATTTTTTAAAAGTAGTCTTAAGGAATAGTTCTCCAGGCTTCCTGAAGAACTTTCAAAGCTCTTCTTTGGATTTTGGCTGTCTTTTGTTCCATTTTCTGTCAAGCTGATCCCACACTGCTTCAATAATGTTGAGGTCTGGTCTCAGTTTTGAACCCTAAGTTTTGGTTTGTTGGGACTTCTGTCTCTTAACAGACCCTCACGTTTGCCTTGCCTCGCCTCATGTTTGTGTCAGCTTTCGAAGAACTGAAATTCGGTTTTCACTTCATCCTGTGGACTTGTTATCAGACAGCTGCAGCGTTTGATACCCTGCTGATTATTTGAATCAGGCGTGTTGGAGCAGGGATTGGGGTCATGTTTTGAGAGCATCGAGTGGTGGGATATACAGTATAAGTAGGCAAACCATGCATTAACATTTATTGATCAATATATCAACAGGCACCATGCCATGGAGGGCTAGATTCTTTCCAGATGGGATTGCATGGTGAAGCAACATCTGATGGTACTTTTCTACTTTCATAGTGCCATCAGTTTTGACAAGATCTCTAATATGACTGATTGAAATGCAGTCCCAAACCATGACAGAGTCTACACTGAGTTTTAAAGATGACTGTAGACACTCACTGTTGCACCACTCTCCTGACCTCCTCTGTACATGTTGATGATTTGAACCAAAAATTTCACATTTGGATTTGTCACCCCATTAGACCTGTTGCCACTGATTTTCAGTCTAGTTCTTGTTTAATTTTTTATCCATTTGTCTTCCTTTAGAATGGCTTCTTGTGAGCCACCCTTCCACTGAATCTAATTTTGAAAGGACCAGATGTATCTCTCAGGTCCTGTGTTAGGTCTTCACTGAATTTTTTCCTATTTCTTAAGGACGTGGCTTTCAGATGCTGTTCATCTGCTGAAGATAGCTGTTTTTTTATTTTTCAGCCTGTCACTTTTTCTTCTGTCCTCCACTTATCTGGTTTCCTCAACAAACAGCACGATATGACAAGGAACTAAGGTAAACTGAGTCTTTAAATACACTGAGATAACAAACAGGTGGGGAAAAACACACACTGAAACTAATCACGGCAGACAAGGGAAGCAAAAGTAAACACAGCATGCACGAGAAGAAAAATGAACAAATAAAACAGGAAGTAACCAAACATGGGATGCAGAAACGCAGATTTCAAAGAATACAAATGTTATCTGTGATCAAAACTGAAGACACGAAATAACAAAAATAGTCAGAGGCCTGTACTACAAAGCAGAATTTTGGCTTGTCCAGGTAACTTCAGGGTTAACCGTGGGTTTTCTGTACTACAAAGGCGGTTCACTTCTTACCAGGTTAAACTGCTTTGGCAACTGCTATGAACCTGTTCCAGATTAGAAATCAACAGTTATAAAATCACTACCTACTGGCCAGTCAGTTCACCAGAAAACTGTCACCATTCTTGGAAGATCCCTCGGACCTCTGCTGGGAGAGTAAGAGGGTCTAAAGTTTTTTAAAAGCGTCTAAAGTCTTTTCTCTGCCTGATGAGTCCATCCATCCATTCTCTTCTGCATATCCTGTTCAGAGTCACAGGGGGGCTGGAGCCAATCCCAGCTGTCATGGGGCAAGAGGCAGGGTACACCCTGTATAGGTTGCCAGCCTGTGGCAGGGCCAACACAGGGAGACACATGGGCATTTTAGAATCCCCAATTAACCTAATCCCACTAACTGCATGTCTTTGGACTGTGGGAGGAAACCGGAGTACCCAGAGAAAACCCACGCAGACAAGGTGCAAACTCAACAGAGAAAGTCCAGGGCCAAGGCAGATTCAAGCCCAGCCTTCTAGCTGTGAGGTAACAGTGCTAACCACCATGCCACTGTGCTGTATGAGTATCAGTAAAAAATATAATCTTTGACGCAACTTTATTCCTCGATTTTTTTCTGTTGTCAGGAAACAGTTTCACAACAATTTAATTTTTTTGTAAGAGGATTAATATATGATCCTAAAATGGGACACCTATCCTGTACTTGCTGACCTCATATTAAATTTGTATGTAGACTAAGCCTGTGTTTGCATTCAGTTTTTATTTTTAAACTTTTAAACTGCTCGAATGTGCAGCCATCACCTTAAAAATAAACAGCAGAACTGACTCAGTGTTAAAATAATTAACTGGAATTAAAATTATTGTTTTACTGCTCTGTGCGCTAAATCTCCAGATTAATGATTTTCTGCATTTTACTGGTATATGTTTTATGTTCTTTATAGATTTTTACAGACAGACTTAAACTTAACTTGATGCTGTCCAGAATACAAACTTAACAGGGGGACATACTGGGAGCAACAATCGGATACACAGTATGATGCAGCAAAGAACAAAGCCATAAACACACATGAGGTAACCATAAAAGTGGAAACAGGAAGGAAACTAAATACATCTTAACACAATGAAGGTAAATGACAGACAGGAAGTAAAACTAGAGACAATGCATGGGGGGCAATGTAAAACAGGAAATAAACAAAAACTCTGAACATGAATGAACTTAATACAGGACAAAAAAGATAAAGGGAGACTCTGAGGGATAAAATAAACTAATACAAACTCAGGACCCACTGCATCAATGTAGAGTCTGACAATGGGTCCAAGGATTTCATCCCAATACCTTATGGCAGTCAGGGTGCCATTGCCTAGTCTGCAGAAGTCTGTGTGTTCCTCCAAGGATATGCCTCCCCAGACCATCACTGACCCAACATCAAACCAGTTAGGCTGAACGATGTCACAGGCAGCATAATGTTCTCCATGACTTCTTCAGACCCTTTTGCGTCTGTCACATGTGCTCAGGATGAACCTGCTCTTATCTGTGAAAAGCACAGGGTGCCAGTGGTGGACCTGCCAGTTCTGGTATTCTATGGCAAATGCAGTTGGGCTCCACCATGCCAGGCAGTGAGCACAGGGCCCAGTAGAGGGCGTGAGGCCCTCAGGCCACCCACAAGGGAGTCTGTTTCTGATTGCTTGGTTGGAGACATTCACACCAGTGGCCTAATGGAAGTCATTCTGTAGGGCTCTGGCAGTGCTCATCCTGTTCCTCCTTGCACAAAGGAGCAGATACCAGTCCTGCTGATGGGTTAAGGTTCTCCTACAGTAACTGCCTGTCTCCCGGAATCTCCTCCGTGCTCTTGAAACTGGGAGATACATCAAACTTTCTGGCAATGGCACATATCGATGTCCTGGAGGAGTTGGACTACCTGCGCAACTTTTATAGGTTTCAGGTATCGCCTCATGTAAAACTAGTAAAATAAATAAATAAATAAAATAAAATAAATAAATATATATATATATATATATATATATATATATATTGAAAAAATATGAGGAGGGAAAATGTCCTCCACCTGTAAAAGCATTCCTTTTCTGGGGGTTGTCTCATTGTTGCCCCTCTAGTGCACAACAACAAAGCAGCTGCTACTCTGCTACTTAACTGACCTGATCAATATCCCAGAAGTAGAACTGATTTGATGCTATACTCTAATTAAAAAGTGTTCTTTAATTTTTTTGAGGAGTATATAATGAGGGATGGCTTGTAATATGGGCTTTTTTTGTGGACACGCTGAGAGAGCACAATATCTCCAACCATGTCACAATGCGGTTATCCCCACTGGTGACTGGCATAAGAGTCAGGTTTCTTTTGGAACTTTAGTTAGACAGACATGCCAGCTGTAGCTGAAAGAGGGCGTTTTGGTTTAACTGGTGACAAAATGCTAAACTAATAGAAAAAAGGGGATTTCTGATATCAACAACTGTTAACAGATGCTCAAACAGCTTTCTACATAATTTAGTTAACATTTATCCACCTCAAGGTGCAACAGTTAAACAAACTGCAAATTTTGTTTTATGTGTAATAGGGATGTCTGTGGACAATCATAAAGAACAATAATCTGTCAGCAGTAATCTACATTTTTGTTTGCACAGTCACCACACACAAATGTAAGAAATCATTCCTATTTCTGTTCAAATATTAAAGGACATTTATCAGATTACCTGATTACAAGAGGTCAAAATATTCCATGATGCAGCGGTAGTACCGTGAGTAATTGTTTTTTTTCAAAGACATGACGTCACTGTTTATAGCCCACTCTTCAAACTAACCCTGCGTTCATTGTTCAGTTTTGCACCAGGTTAGTGGAAGCACTGAGTAGGCTTTATAATTAGTCTGGGGAAAAATGAAGCCAGATGAAATCAGATCTGACTGACGCACGCAAACACACACACACACACACACACACACACACACACACACACACACACACACACACACACACACACACACACAGGCAATGCCCCACGATGCTCCAAACTCACTCAAGTCTGCATCATTTAATTGATGCAAGACATTTGCTCTAAATCATGGGTAACTCAATTAGATTTGCGTCTACAGTGTTCTGCATTATTGTCTGCATGTGTGTTGATACTGTCAATAAAACCAATACTTTAAGTACTTAAACTCTACTTTTTTTTTTAAAACTTTACTTCTTATGCCATTCTTTCTGGCACTAAATTGACTCAACTGCCTAACATATGTTTTCTGTGTAGACATTCACAGTTTGTGACAAGGCTGAGAACAAATCATGCCGTGTCTGCACGTAGACAGACTCATCACTTAGCCTGTGCACCTGCCCTGTGTTACACCACCCACTCGATCACCTCAGGCACTGTATGGAGCTGAGTCCAAGCGTGACCTGTTTAGTACATAACAACCAAATATACTGTTGTTTGGTCTTCCTCGCATCTGTTAAGGCTTATAAAAACAGAACCAAGGTCTTTGAACTTGATCAACTCTGTTCTGTTCAGGTGCTTACACTTCCCATTTTTATGCTGAGGAGGTATGGACAACTGCAAGTGTAACCCTTAGTTTCTTAGACGAAGCTTATTAATGAACATGAGAGAAGGATCCTCAGTGTGGAAATATAGGGATTTGTTCTGATATTCCAGCAAATGTAAAATTGACATGCATATTAACAATATTATTAACTGAAATTGCTATAAAAAGTAATGAGTAATTCATAATGCATTACATTGTTTTAGGAAATGACTCAGAGAAATGTTAATGGCATTAGGAGAGGGATCAGGACAGGGCTTGCACAATATTGTCCAAACATCCATGATACTGTTAGGCAAACAGGCTATCACGGTACATGCCATGTGAAAGGATCGTGTCTATATGTCGGGGTAGGAGGGTTTATTTAAGTGATGTTAATTTTAGACATTTCTAAAAATGACTACACTGTGTACACAATACATGATGTTCAATTATAAGTAGAATTTTGTTCACAGTTACTTTTAAAGTGAATTTGTTATAACATCCTGATGATGAGCATATTTAAAGCTTTAAGGCCAAATAAACAGTGTATGATGAGGGACATAGAAAGATGACACTGTCTTCCTTCCTGTCTTTCTGTGTTTCTTTTTTTTTCTCTTCCAGTAGTGCCCTCCAATCCCATGGCAACGAGGCCCAGGTCCAGGGGAAACCATGGAGATCCTGCCTTTTATGAGGCAGTCCCTGTCTGCCTCATTCAGATGGATCTCCGCCTCAGTCATGCTGATGCCTGCATCTAAAACCAGCTGTCAATAGATTCCTCCTGTGCACCTAAATTAAGGCAGGGAACAAAGTATGGATTTCACAGTTTAAAAAAACCCACACAGTTCTGCCACAAACATTCATGCAATTAGTGGTAGATGCATGGAAACACATTCAAAATAAAGTTTTTAACAAGAAAATATATATCACTGTATTTAAAGAAGGCACCACAAAATTTCAAGTTAATTATATCCCTTTTAATCCTGTCTTGGTATATAGGCCATTAGTGTGCTTTATCTGTCCAGTACACATACACTGGTGTTTGGTTAGGTCCCCTGAATGAGAAGGGAATGAGACACTTTTAGGTCTGTCTGTGTCATTTTTACTGTCCTACTTACTATGATCCACTTGCACAATAACTTCCAAACCACAGAGGGGCATCACAGTCCTCCGCTGTGTTTGTCCTTGACTTTGAGATATTATAAAAGTTGTGGACTGTGGAACTAATTATTTATTTGGGAAGAGTCAGTTCACATCATTGTCAATTTAATCATATGTTAGGGGAGAAATACAGTCATTGTGTTTTAATGAACACAAAATACATAAATTAAATTAAATTATAAAATATAAAATTCTCATTTACCTTTTGAAGGGTCAAATCCATCCATCCATCCATCTATCCATCCATCCATCCATCCATCCATTCTCTTCCACTTATCCTGTTCAGGGTTGCGGGGGTGGAATACAATAAACCTTAATTCTGATTTCAAACCACTGCAGGATTTCTTCATCTGTTCTTTTAGAACTACAGTATTAGTCAAGCCAAACCTAGTATGGTGATTTATAAATGTTACAACATCCTGAGAGGACTTCAGTAATCAGGAGAAACAGTTTTCCTTAATTAGTGCATGTAATTACAATACATCAGCTAGTGGGTCACACCAGAAATTCCCTTTAGTACTGTGTAAACTGGAGCATAAATACTTGGAAAACCAGTTCCCACTGGCACATGGGCACACTGTTTCATCCTATGATTCATAAACGAGCTATAACAGTGCACCATGGGGTGATAGATGACAAACTGGCCTCAGCCTCTGGTAACTTTATTTAACTGAAAGTAAACATGGAAGCTAGGTAATGGATTTTTGTTTGCCAATTCAGTTTACTCTGCAACTGACTGACAGAGACAAGGGTACACTGCATGGACTTATTGTTTAGCTCAGGTGTTTTACAACTCCTGGATACAGATGAAGCAGCTTGTTTTACAGGCTTGTCTGACTTTAACCATGAAACGTCCACACATAAAGTGTGAAAGAATAAACTTTCAAGTTAACACAAACCTCAGAGTCCAAGTCCAGAACTGCAATAAATCTGATGTGGGAAGAAGTGACTGGTTTTGGAGCCCTAATTGAGTTTTGATATATTTCTCATTTTGGTTGTAAGCAAGGTGTCACTGCAGTAAGTAATGTTAAGAATTTCATGTTATAATGAAAGTTTGTAGGTGCTGCTTTTGGTGTCAAAAAGTGTTATGTTTATATTATATCTCTAGACACATCATCTTGTGACAAAGAGCTGCATTTTTGTCTGTAATCAAGTGACAACAGCTTTACACACCAAATCCTCTGGTACACCATCGAAAAACAAAAACATCAATTCTTGAAATTGATTCTCTGCTATTTTAGTACAGCTCACCTTATTACCTATTATTGTGAGTGGTACTGTGCTTCACAATGTTATTGGAGAATGTTATAATGTTAGAAAATGTTGTTTTCTATGCAGATCTAAAAGTTCCCCTCTGTCAGAAAGGTGATGTAGGAAACCTGTGGCTTTTATAGACACAAGTTTTGATCCCAAACTTCATATGTTTGGCTTAGCTCACTGCTATTCTTCAAAAAAAAAAAATTAAGCTGGAGAACACCTATTATGCAGTTTGTGCCAGTTATGAATAATATTAATTATATTAAGTCAGTGTACTCCTGGTGCTGGTGCCAAGCCTGGATAAATGGGGAGGTTTGCATCAGAAAGGGGCATCTGGTGTAAAATTGCTGTTGGCCAACAGGGTGACAATTGAAACTGTGCAATTGTTGGCCAACGACAAAGGGGGAGGAAGGGGGAAAGGCATGTTAGGAGGCAGTGGGAGAGAAGGAAAAGCAGGAGTGTTGAGGTGAAAAGAGGGATTTGAAATGTAGGGACTATGCCTGGTAATCTTGAAAGAAGAGTATATGAATAGTGTTGTAGAGGTGAAGCGAGTGCCAGACAGGATCATGAGTTTGAAGCTGGAAATTGAAGGGGTCATGTTGAATGTTGTCATTGTGCATGCCTAAACAGGGTGAATGTCAGAAGAGAAATTCTGGTGTCAGTTGGATTGAAGTGGTAGAGAGTATCCCAGGGAGCAGAGAGAGCAGTGATTGAACCAGACTTCAATCCAACTGACACCAGAATTTCTCTTCTGACATTCACCCTGTTTAGGCATGCACAATGACAACATTCAACATGACCCCTTCAATTTCCAGCTTCAAACTCATGATCCTGTCTGGCACTCGCTTCACCTCTACAACACTATTCATATACTCTTCTTTCAAGATTACCAGGCATAGTCCCTACATTTCAAATCCCTCTTTTCACCTCAACACTCCTGCTTTTCCTTCTCTCCCACTGCCTCCTAACATGCCTTTCCCCCTTCCTCCCCCTTTGTCGTTGGCCAACAATTGCACAGTTTCAATTGTCACCCTGTTGGCCAACAGCAATTTTACACCAGATGCCCCTTTCTGATGCAAACCTCCCCATTTATCCAGGCTTGGCACCAGCACCAGGAGTACACTGACTTAATATAATTAATATTATTCATAACTGGCACAAACTGCATAATAGGTGTTCTCCAGCTTAATTTTTTTTTTTGAAGAATAGCAGTGAGCTAAGCCAAACATATGAAGTTTGGGATCAAAACTTGTGTCTATAAAAGCCACAGGTTTCCTACATCACCTTTCTGACAGAGGGGAACTTTTAGATCTGCATAGAAAACAACATTTTCTAACATTATAACATTCTCCAATAACATTGTGAAGCACAGTACCACTCACAATAATAGGTAATAAGGTGAGCTGTACTAAAATAGCAGAGAATCAATTTCAAGAATTGATGTTTTTGTTTTTCGATGGTGTACCAGAGGATTTGGTGTGTAAAGCTGTTGTCACTTGATTACAGACAAAAATGCAGCTCTTTGTCACAAGATGATGTGTCTAGAGATATAATATAAACATAACACTTTTTGACACCAAAAGCAGCACCTACAAGCTTTCATTATAACATGAAATTCTTAACATTACTTACTGCAGTGACACCTTGCTTACAACCAAAATGAGAAATATATCAAAACTCAATTAGGGCTCCAAAACCAGTCACTTCTTCCCACATCAGATTTATTGCAGTTCTGGACTTGGACTCTGAGGTTTGTGTTAACTTGAAAGTTTATTCTTTCACACTTTATGTGTGGACGTTTCATGGTTAAAGTCAGACAAGCCTGTAAAACAAGCTGCTTCATCTGTATCCAGGAGTTATAAAACACCTGAGCTAAACAATAAGTCCATGCAGTGTACCCTTGTCTCTGTCAGTCAGTTGCAGAGTAAACTGAATTGGCAAACAAAAATCCATTACCTAGCTTCCCTGTTTACTTTCAGTTAAATAAAGTTACCAGAGGCTGAGGCCAGTTTGTCATCTATCACCCCATGGTGCACTGTTATAGCTCGTTTATGAATCATAGGATGAAACAGTGTGCCCATGTGCCAGTGGGAACTGGTTTTCCAAGTATTTATGCTCCAGTTTACACAGTACTAAAGGGAATTTCTGGTGTGACCCACTAGCTGATGTATTGTAATTACATGCACTAATTAAGGAAAACTGTTTCTCCTGATTACTGAAGTCCTCTCAGGATGTTGTAACATTTATAAATCACCATACTAGGTTTGGCTTGACTAATACTGTAGTTCTAAAAGAACAGATGAAGAAATCCTGCAGTGGTTTGAAATCAGAATTAAGGTTTATTGTATTCCACCCCCGCAACCCTGAACAGGATAAGTGGAAGAGAATGGATGGATGGATGGATGGATGGATAGATGGATGGATGGATGGATTTGACCCTTCAAAAGGTAAATGAGAATTTTATATTTTATAATTTAATTTAATTTATGTATTTTGTGTTCATTAAAACACAATGACTGTATTTCTCCCCTAACATATGATTAAATTGACAATGATGTGAACTGACTCTTCCCAAATAAATAATTAGTTCCACAGTCCACAACTTTTATAATATCTCAAAGTCAAGGACAAACACAGCGGAGGACTGTGATGCCCCTCTGTGGTTTGGAAGTTATTGTGCAAGTGGATCATAGTAAGTAGGACAGTAAAAATGACACAGACAGACCTAAAAGTGTCTCATTCCCTTCTCATTCAGGGGACCTGACCAAACACCAGTGTATGTGTACTGGACAGATAAAGCACACTAATGGCCTATATACCAAGACAGGATTAAAAGGGATATAATTAACTTGAAATTTTGTGGTGCCTTCTTTAAATACAGTGATATATATTTTCTTGTTAAAAACTTTATTTTGAATGTGTTTCCATGCATCTACCACTAATTGCATGAATGTTTGTGGCAGAACTGTGTGGGTTTTTTTAAACTGTGAAATCCATACTTTGTTCCCTGCCTTAATTTAGGTGCACAGGAGGAATCTATTGACAGCTGGTTTTAGATGCAGGCATCAGCATGACTGAGGCGGAGATCCATCTGAATGAGGCAGACAGGGACTGCCTCATAAAAGGCAGGATCTCCATGGTTTCCCCTGGACCTGGGCCTCGTTGCCATGGGATTGGAGGGCACTACTGGAAGAGAAAAAAAAAAGAAACACAGAAAGACAGGAAGGAAGACAGTGTCATCTTTCTATGTCCCTCATCATACACTGTTTATTTGGCCTTAAAGCTTTAAATATGCTCATCATCAGGATGTTATAACAAATTCACTTTAAAAGTAACTGTGAACAAAATTCTACTTATAATTGAACATCACGTATTGTGTACACAGTGTAGTCATTTTTAGAAATGTCTAAAATTAACATCACTTAAATAAACCCTCCTACCCCGACATATAGACACGATCCTTTCACATGGCATGTACCGTGATAGCCTGTTTGCCTAACAGTATCATGGATGTTTGGACAATATTGTGCAAGCCCTGTCCTGATCCCTCTCCTAATGCCATTAACATTTCTCTGAGTCATTTCCTAAAACAATGTAATGCATTATGAATTACTCATTACTTTTTATAGCAATTTCAGTTAATAATATTGTTAATATGCATGTCAATTTTACATTTGCTGGAATATCAGAACAAATCCCTATATTTCCACACTGAGGATCCTTCTCTCATGTTCATTAATAAGCTTCGTCTAAGAAACTAAGGGTTACACTTGCAGTTGTCCATACCTCCTCAGCATAAAAATGGGAAGTGTAAGCACCTGAACAGAACAGAGTTGATCAAGTTCAAAGACCTTGGTTCTGTTTTTATAAGCCTTAACAGATGCGAGGAAGACCAAACAACAGTATATTTGGTTGTTATGTACTAAACAGGTCACGCTTGGACTCAGCTCCATACAGTGCCTGAGGTGATCGAGTGGGTGGTGTAACACAGGGCAGGTGCACAGGCTAAGTGATGAGTCTGTCTACGTGCAGACACGGCATGATTTGTTCTCAGCCTTGTCACAAACTGTGAATGTCTACACAGAAAACATATGTTAGGCAGTTGAGTCAATTTAGTGCCAGAAAGAATGGCATAAGAAGTAAAGTTTTAAAAAAAAAAGTAGAGTTTAAGTACTTAAAGTATTGGTTTTATTGACAGTATCAACACACATGCAGTCAATAATGCAGAACACTGTAGACGCAAATCTAATTGAGTTACCCATGATTTAGAGCAAATGTCTTGCATCAATTAAATGATGCAGACTTGAGTGAGTTTGGAGCATCGTGGGGCATTGCCTGTGTGTGTGTGTGTGTGTGTGTGTGTGTGTGTGTGTGTGTGTGTGTGTGTGTGTGTGTGTGTGTGTGTGTTTGCGTGCGTCAGTCAGATCTGATTTCATCTGGCTTCATTTGTCCCCAGACTAATTATAAAGCCTACTCAGTGCTTCCACTAACCTGGTGCAAAACTGAACAATGAACGCAGGGTTAGTTTGAAGAGTGGGCTATAAACAGTGACGTCATGTCTTTGAAAAAAAACAATTACTCACGGTACTACCGCTGCATCATGGAATATTTTGACCTCTTGTAATCAGGTAATCTGATAAATGTCCTTTAATATTTGAACAGAAATAGGAATGATTTCTTACATTTGTGTGTGGTGACTGTGCAAACAAAAATGTAGATTACTGCTGACAGATTATTGTTCTTTATGATTGTCCACAGACATCCCTATTACACATAAAACAAAATTTGCAGTTTGTTTAACTGTTGCACCTTGAGGTGGATAAATGTTAACTAAATTATGTAGAAAGCTGTTTGAGCATCTGTTAACAGTTGTTGATATCAGAAATCCCCTTTTTTCTATTAGTTTAGCATTTTGTCACCAGTTAAACCAAAACGCCCTTTTTCAGCTACAGCTGGCATGTCTGTCTAACTAAAGTTCCAAAAGAAACCTGACTCTTATGCCAGTCACCAGTGGGGATAACCGCATTGTGACATGGTTGGAGGATATTGTGCTCTCTCAGCGTGTCCACAAAAAAAGCCCATATTACAAGCCATCCCTCATTATATACTCCTCAAAAAAATTAAAGAACACTTTTTAATTAGAGTATAGCATCAAATCAGTTCTACTTCTGGGATATTGATCAGGTCAGTTAAGTAGCAGAGTAGCAGCTGCTTTGTTGTTGTGCACTAGAGGGGCAACAATGAGACAACCCCCAGAAAAGGAATGCTATTACAGGTGGAGGACATTTTCCCTCCTCATATTTTTTCATATATATATATATGTATATATATATATATATTTATTTATTTTATTTTATTTTTTTTTTTTTACTAGTTTTACATGAGGCGATACCTGAAACCTATAAAAGTTGCGCAGGTAGTCCAACTCCTCCAGGACATCGATATGTGCCATTGCCAGAAAGTTTGATGTATCTCCCAGTTTCAAGAGCACGGAGGAGATTCCGGGAGACAGGTAGTTACTGTAGGAGAACCTTAACCCATCAGCAGGACTGGTATCTGCTTCTTTGTGCAAGGAGGAACAGGATGAGCACTGCCAGAGCCCTACAGAATGACTTCCATTAGGCCACTGGTGTGAATGTCTCCAACCAAGCAATCAGAAACAGACTCCCTTGTGGGTGGCCTGAGGGCTTCACGCCCTCTACTGGGCCCTGTGCTCACTGCCTGGCATGGTGGAGCCCAACTGCATTTGCCATAGAATACCAGAACTGGCAGGTCCACCACTGGCACCCTGTGCTTTTCACAGATAAGAGCAGGTTCATCCTGAGCACATGTGACAGACGCAAAAGGGTCTGAAGAAGTCATGGAGAACATTATGCTGCCTGTGACATCGTTCAGCCTAACTGGTTTGATGTTGGGTCAGTGATGGTCTGGGGAGGCATATCCTTGGAGGAACACACAGACTTCTGCAGACTAGGCAATGGCACCCTGACTGCCATAAGGTATTGGGATGAAATCCTTGGACCCATTGTCAGACTCTACATTGATGCAGTGGGTCCTGAGTTTGTATTAGTTTATTTTATCCCTCAGAGTCTCCCTTTATCTTTTTTGTCCTGTATTAAGTTCATTCATGTTCAGAGTTTTTGTTTATTTCCTGTTTTACATTGCCCCCCATGCATTGTCTCTAGTTTTACTTCCTGTCTGTCATTTACCTTCATTGTGTTAAGATGTATTTAGTTTCCTTCCTGTTTCCACTTTTATGGTTACCTCATGTGTGTTTATGGCTTTGTTCTTTGCTGCATCATACTGTGTATCCGATTGTTGCTCCCAGTATGTCCCCCTGTTAAGTTTGTATTCTGGACAGCATCAAGTTAAGTTTAAGTCTGTCTGTAAAAATCTATAAAGAACATAAAACATATACCAGTAAAATGCAGAAAATCATTAATCTGGAGATTTAGCGCACAGAGCAGTAAAACAATAATTTTAATTCCAGTTAATTATTTTAACACTGAGTCAGTTCTGCTGTTTATTTTTAAGGTGATGGCTGCACATTCGAGCAGTTTAAAAGTTTAAAAATAAAAACTGAATGCAAACACAGGCTTAGTCTACATACAAATTTAATATGAGGTCAGCAATTACAGGATAGGTGTCCCATTTTAGGATCATCTGTGGATTCCTCTTACAAAAAAATTAAATTGTTGTGAAACTGTTTCCTGACAACAGAAAAAAATCGAGGAATAAAGTTACGTGAAAGATTATATTTTTTATCTGATACTCATACAGCACAGTGGCATGGTGGTTAGCACTGTTACCTCACAGCTAGAAGGCTGGGCTTGAATCTGCCTTGGCCCTGGACTTTCTCTGTTGAGTTTGCACCTTGTCTGCGTGGGTTTTCTCTGAGACTCCGTGTTTCCTCCCACAGTCCAAAGACATGCAGTTAGTGGGATTAGGTTAATTGGGGATTCTAAAATGCCCATGTGTCTCCCTGTGTTGGCCCTGCCACAGGCTGGCAACCTATACAGGGTGTACCCTGCCTCTTGCCCCATGACAGCTGGGATTGGCTCCAGCCCCCCTGTGACTCTGAACAGGATATGCAGAAGAGAATGGATGGATGGACTCATCAGGCAGAGAAAAGACTTTAGACGCTTTTTAAAAAAGTTTAGACCCTCTTACTCTTCCCAGCAGAGGTCCGAGGGATCTTCCAAGAATGGTGACAGTTTTCTGGTGAACTGACTGGCCAGTAGGTAGTGATTTTATAACTGTTGATTTCTAATCTGGAACAGGTTCATAGCAGTTGCCAAAGCAGTTTAACCTGGTAAGAAGTGAACCGCCTTTGTCAGTACAGAAAACCCACGGTTAACCCTGAAGTTACCTGGACAAGCCAAAATTCTGCTTTGTCAGTACAGGCCTCTGACTATTTTTGTTATTTCGTGTCTTCAGTTTTGATCACAGATAACATTTGTATTCTTTGAAATCTGCGATTTCATGCATCCCATGCTTGGCTACTTCCTGTTTTATTTGTTCATTTTTACTTCTCGTGACAGTGCTGTGTCTTACTTTTGCTTCCCTTGTCTGCCGTGATTAGTTTCAGTGTGTGTTTTTCCCCACCTGTTTGTTATCTCAGTGTATTTAAAGACTCAGTTTACCTTAGTTCCTTGTCATATCGTGCTGTTTGTTGAGGAAACCAGATAAGTGGAGGACAGAAGAAAAAGTGAGCAGGCCGAATAAATAAACAGCTATCTTCAGCAGATGAACAGCATCTGAAAGCCACGTCCTTAAGAAATAGGAAAAAATTCAGTGAAGACCTAACACAGGACCTGAGAGATACATCTGGTCCTTTGGAAATTAGATTCAGTGGAGGGGTGGCTCACAAGAAGCCATTCTAAAGGAAGACAAATGGATAAAAAATTAAACAAGAACTAGACTGAAAATCAGTGGCAACAGGTCTAATGGGGTGACAAATCCAAATGTGAAGTTTTTGGTTCAAATCATCAACATGTACAGAGGAGGTCAGGAGAGTGGTGCAACAGTGAGTGTCTACAGTCATCTTTAAAACTCAGTGTAGACTCTGTCATGGTTTGGGACTGCATTTCAATCAGTCATATTAGAGATCTTGTCAAAACTGATGGCACTATGAAAGTAGAAAAGTACCATCAGATGTTGCTTCACCATGCAATCCCATCTGGAAAGAATCTAGCCCTCCATGGCATGGTGCCTGTTGATATATTGATCAATAAATGTTAATGCATGGTTTGCCTACTTATACTGTATATCCCACCACTCGATGCTCTCAAAACATGACCCCAATCCCTGCTCCAACACGCCTGATTCAAATAATCAGCAGGGTATCAAACGCTGCAGCTGTCTGATAACAAGTCCACAGGATGAAGTGAAAACCGAATTTCAGTTCTTCGAAAGCTGACACAAACATGAGGCGAGGCAAGGCAAACGTGAGGGTCTGTTAAGAGACAGAAGTCCCAACAAACCAAAACTTAGGGTTCAAAACTGAGACCAGACCTCAACATTATTGAAGCAGTGTGGAATCAGCTTGACAGAAAATGGAACAAAAGACAGCCAAAATCCAAAGAAGAGCTTTGAAAGTTCTTCAGGAAGCCTGGAGAACTATTCCTTAAGACTACTTTTAAAAAATGACAAGAAAGCTGCCTAACAGAGTTCAGGCTGTGTTAAAAACTAAAGGTGGTCAAACCAAATTTTGACTTTCAAGCTTAGAATCTTACAAATTCTGTTTTTGCCTTATATACTGTATTTCTATTTATGTTTGTACAGGTTTCAATAATTCACTCAACTTTCCCATTTTTCTACCAAATATAAAGAAACAAGAAGCACTTTGAGAGTGCAAACGTCTGCCAAGGCAGCTCACTCTTTGGGCAGTATTTACTTTTAAGGAAATAGTATTGTATTTTATATGCGTTCATTTTGTTTTCTTTGTTCTTTTTCAATTTTGAGAGTAATTTTTAAAAAAATATTTTTTATTTATGTGGATTCATTCTCTTTCTTTTGACAACACTGTCTTTAAACTTGAACTTGAAAGAAAGGCAGATGTGAAATGTAAAAGTGAGGTCAGAGGTCAACTGTGACTGAAGTTTGGATATCAACTGTAATGTAATATTTAGAATCCCCATACACCAGTATCATTTCCTAAATGCTGCCAATACAAACAAAGGCAGCAGAATTTTAAGCATAGTTTTAAAACATTTTATTAAAGTTTAACCTTATTTGACCTCACAGAAGAGTCCCTCTTTCTTTGTCATCCTGTTTCAGGCCCAAGAGCCAATGAATCTTTGGTGAGGCATTCATAGCCAAAATTTTCATTTATTATTTACACTTTTTACTTTTCCAGCTGTGTTGTTATGTATGTGTTAGGTATGTGATATCATAGCTGAAAAAAAAAAGGTAACTAAGAATTCATGGGGAGGAAACTGACATGTGGTTGATACAGTACGGTATGAATGATCAAACAATTTTCCATAAACAAAAGTTCAAGCAGCACTTCCTCTGAGAAGAAAAAAAAGGTGGAGCAATATCAACTCTGGTGCCTAGACTGGTCAAACGCATTTGAAGTGACATGTTGAGGTGTATGTCGTATGTTTTGGTCCACTGGGAACCTGGTAAAACAGAAAACAAGATAAGGAAGCTGGTTGGAACAGGCTCTTTTACGTAGCAAGCTGTAAATAGACAAGTGAGATATGTCAGAGGAAGGGGCTAGTTTGTATATCTTATGATAACATTTTTGAACATTGAATATGTTTGGAAACAAGGAGAGTACTGAATGGGAGAAAGGAATTCACAGTAATGAAGCCTGAAACATCTTTTTATTATTTCTACTTGTAGTTACTGTCACTTCCAGCTGCCCAGCTAATGTACTTTGTCAATATGCAAAGTACATTAGCTGGGCAAAGGCATCCTGGTGAATGAAGGTAACCAGGCAACTGTTTTCAGACACTTGAGATTAAGCCAGCGCACTTCCCCTGTTGTACATTTATGTTCATGGCGCAGAGCTTGTAGGGAGACAGATGTTTCCTACAGATAATATGAAATCACGTCCAGCAATCAGAGAGAAGCACAAACTGAATTTCAAATCAGATTTTTATATTTTTTACCATATGTTCAAACAAATTAGAAAAATGCTATTAAATAAGACAGTGTTTAACAAATTTATTAGACCACCTGTCATAAAAAACAAAAAGCAACAAAAAAACCCACAAACATTTTTTAAAAAAAGAAATCTGTCAAAAATGTGTTTAAAACAAACAATTAGCAAATTCACTGAACTTATCTGAGAAGTCAGAAATTAATCAAGCATAATATTCAACCACTAAAATATTTTTTTTTGTTCAGGAAGGCAAGTAAATCTAATCTAATTAATTAATCAAATAATGTGCTTTACTTTTTTGTAAAACAGTAAATGTAATAGCAAGAATAATTATATTTTAGCATTAAAAATATAATTTGGATTAAAGAGCTTGAGTATACTGGTGGATCAGCCATAACAGAAACATAGAAATTATTTTAGTAATTATTAAAACTGTTAATTAATTGAGTGATAGTTTATTAAATCTGTTAAGCACTGTATATATGGGTTTTGTACTGTATATTGTTCCTAAACTGGTTCAGTGAAGGATCAAATATAGATCATATATAAGGATAATATCTATGTAGCTAGGATTCACAAAAGGGTGGGAATCAGAAAGTCTTAAAAGTATTAAAGTCAGCCCTGAAGATGTCCTGTTTCCATGAAGTTCAGTTATCAATAATTTTATGTCATTCTTTCATATAAATAACTAATATGACCACTGATTAAAAATATCTCTGTGTGTGGCACCAACATGGGTAAGTGTTGCTGCTATGTTGACTATTGAGATTAGAGAAAATTCCCACTGAATCAGTGGTTGGCCAACGAGGGGAATCACAGGTAATTCTCTTTTATGATGAGGCATTTCACAGTTGAGTCAACACTCAATACAAAATGATCCAGCAGCATCACCATCCTCACAGAATATTGAAATATGTCCTGTACAAAGATGCTGTTGAAACAAATTGGTGGGGAATTTTTAAAGTCTTCTTTAAAAAAAAAAAAAAAGACAATGCAATTGTATATTACAGAAATATAAATATAATATACAAAGAAAAATTTTTATGTAAACAATTGAAAGGGGATTTCCGACCTTTGCGACTATGGTAAATCTGTAGTTCAAACTGAAGCTCACACTGAGCTTTATTTGTCCTAAGGCTTTTCTCAGGGACACAATTCACACTATAATCTAACAAATATTTGCATTAAAAAAAAAACACATGGCTTTATAATATTTTAACCCAGAAGGTTATTGTTATAGCTTTAGCAGTAATTTTTATTGTTATGTATTTCTGACCCCCGCCCCCCATTTTTTTTTTACATTACTGCACATCGTTTTGCCGTGTGGTTCATAACCAAATATTCGAAGTCCCCTGTTAGAGATTTTCTGAGCCTGGAGAAACCTATTAATCTTTAACTAGCTATAGTGGCAGCTGGTGCTTTTAAGCCGAATCTTTATCACTCAGAGCAGCAGGATATACTTGGAGCGTGTCTGCATTTAGAGGCTCTGCTCTGCTCAGTAGAGTAAATGTGTGCATATACATATTGCACTAAGATGCTGCTTTTTGGCTATTAAGTTGGCTGAAAGGAGCTACTCTGAACTTAAGTATATTTTCAGTAGGAGATATTAGTGGCATGTTATCATTTTAAATTGATTGCTCAGTATGAGAAGAAAGACTCAATGCATATGGCAACAACTTTTTCTAGTCAACTATTTAATCACTATTTTGTATGTGGCTTGCTCTTATATCTTCACCTGATAATAATGAAACATGGCATTAAGTGGTTGCATTACACTGGAAAAAAGAAAACAGAGCTTCTCTTGTGCACCGCTGAAATCATGCAGACTGAATGTTTTTTTTTTAGGGGGGGGGTCTTAGGTTTCCGGTTTGTGGATATATTTTTAATCAGTGAAAAGGTCAGGAAGAAAACAACAGGTCTAGGTGAAATGGAGATGGAAGCTAACTCACACCAGCTGATGGGGCAGCCACATTAACAAATTAACACGTAGATATTTTTAGATGTGTGTATTTTTTGCAAGCATTTATAAAATAAAGATTAACAGTTTCTTGGTGATTTGACCTTTTTTTTTTTATGAAATAGGGATTTCCCTATTACACAGACTCAGTTTGTGATATTATGGTGAAACTTTTTAGGATAGTTTTAAATGTAAAATTTGAAATGTATGAAAAAAATGTACTCGAGACAGATAAAAAGATCATTTTTCCATAATTTAATTAATATAAAATCTTCTTTTATAATACAAAAATTTAAATAAATAATTCAGTACATTAAAAAAAAACTGCTAAAGTACTTCACTTTATAATGTCACAATGCTTGAAAGAGTCAAATCACAATCACCAAGAAGATAGTCTCTTTTCAGAGTGGACATTTTGTTCACTACTTTAAAGCGAAGGGACCGCTGGCCGAGGTCTTCCTCTGAGATACCATCAAAGAAGAAATCCTCATTGAAGATCGGATTACGGCTCTTTCTGATGACGGTGCTGCGCTGCTTCTGGATTTTTCCAGGAATCAGAGACAGGCTGACACTACAGTTAATAATCTTGGAGTCTACAGACAGAGGATAAAGGCCCTCTGCACTGATGAGTCGGACTCGCAGTCTTTGGTTATCTGGACAGTATTCTGCTGAGAGTCTCAAACTGCCGTCTTTTCCAATAGGCACTGCTTTTTCCTTCATGGCCCTCTCTCTATGCAGAATCAAGTCCATGGGGAAGATGGTGGGTGGTGCCAAGCTGCAGCTGCTGGGCAGGCCTTTAGCTAACCCCTCTGATGCCCTCCTCATGACATTGGGGCTGTTGTCGGTGGAGCTGCCTTCATCTGTGGACAGGGAATTGTTCCTAGACACCATTGCTTTCCTTATGTTCCTTGACAACAGCAGTTCATGGCTCAGTGCTTTGAAGAGAGAAGACTTGGCAGGGCACCTGGCCAGCAGCGGCGAGCTGAAAGGGGAGGATTCTGTAGAGGAAGTGGTATCACTGTCTAGAGTGGTCTGCCAGTTTAGGGTGTAGCCTCTTGGGGAAAGCCTGGAGGTCAGGCTGTTAAGGCTGAAGGAAGAAGGAGAGGAGGAGGGCGAGGTGGAGGGGGTGAGTTTGGAACACATGCTGGATCGACTTCTGGGCAGCAACAGGGGAGAGGAGCCTGGATCAGAGTGGAAAATTGACTCCTTTCTCCTGGTGTGGGGGCTCTCTAGTAAGGTGCAAAAGCCATAGCTGGTTTGGGCTTTGGCCAGGTGCGGAAGGGATAAGGCAGCCTGGCTCTGAGGATCTGCATTGGTGCTCTCTTCATCACTGCAGCCATCACAGGGGCCCCATCCACACTTTCTACCTGAATAATGTGTGGGTTGAGTGGCTCGTGAAGCGTCATCTCTGTCTCAGGGCTAAGCCCTCCACCCGGAGGCCCCTTGATAATACGAGCTGTTCGGCTGTGCTCCGTATTCTTCATCTCCTGCAAGGATAGGATTGTTGGAGGGATGCAGAATTCTGGGATGTTGTCAGGGGTGATGATGTTAGGACAGAGAGAAATCCTTTTGGATTTGTCAGCCTTTTCTCCCAACATGATGTCACCAAGTTTAAAGCTGAGTTCTGCTGTTAAGGTAGGCAGGTTAGTTCTCTCCACTGACATGCGGAGCCTCTCCACCATCCACATGGGTCCTCTGATGGAAAAAATAAATACTTGAGTTGTTGAATTATGTTTTTGAAACCAAATCCATTCACAAATATTCAGAATTTCCATAACAATTACTTGGCAGGGAGGTTTTCTTACCTTATATTCTGTGGATATGGATAATCCACAATATTATCCCACAAAAAAAAAGAAAAGAAAAAAGCTCCAGTTCGGGTGCTGAGAGATAGAGAAGTTGTAAGGGTTCTCTTGACAGCATATGGAGGTCCTGCAAATCTGTGGCTCTTTGAGAGACGCAGGCGGTTTAAATGAAGCAGGAAACCAATAAATCTAACACACGCCTCCAGCTCCAACAGGATCCTCCTGCTGTCCTAAGCCGCGGGTTCCCATGGAAATATCCAAACCACAACAAAGCTCAGTGCGCCTGTAGTGGCTGCAGTGCTGTTTAGCGAGATAAGCGTGCTACTTTGAAAGTGAGCAGCTGTTTTTAAACAAATAGCAGACTTCTAAATCACACTTGTTTTTCTGTGCATTCAAATTAGACGGCACGCTCGACCTTATTCTAAGAACATAAACACGGTGATCTGTGTGACAAGAGTTCTGAATACATTTGAAACACTTGTTCCCGTGATATCCACAGTTCAATGTCTAAAGGTCAATACAAAACTGCCTTGTGTATTTACTTTAGGAGACCTCCATTTTGCCTCAAGAGTTTAAAAAAACAAGAAACTTGGTTATTAATAATGTTATTATTTGGTTATTAATAAATGTGGCAATTGCTGTTGTTTGAACCAGGTGAAATTGTTATATTATATCTGCACTCTTATCATCATACTTCTATGTAATGAGGCAACATGCACCAAGAATATTGGTGCTGTAATGATGCAAAAATAATTTACTGCATTGCATTGCATCACCAATATTCTTGATGCAGTTTGCTCCATTAAACACGTCCTTATAAATGAGCTGAGTACATTCTCTGTCTTGAGAATATTTTGAATGTTTACTTGAAATTTGAGAGAAAAATAGTCCTGCCGCACTACGTGACTGGAGTTTTATGAAGGAAATCATCTGTGAAACTGCAAAATTTGCTTGGTGTAACTCTTAAAAAAATCATTGCAAGAATTGCAACATTATTTTTGATTACACAAAAATACCGGAATGAATTTTCTCATTTCTGTGTTTACATTATTTTTCTTGGTTATAAAGGCACAATCTGGATCGTCTGAAACCACAAAATGTGAAATTAGTCCATAAATTGATTGTTTTATGGACAGATATACTGTATTTATATCACAATGTAAAAGACATACAGAGTATTCATTAATCAAACATCACTTTTCCTTTACTGAAGATCAGTGGGTCATATCACAAATCTGGCTCCTGATATGTCAACATCTTAATTTTAAAAAAGGGGCCAATTTATCTTTACACTGAAATTGCTCTTTAGATCTTCAGCTATTAGTGTAATGTTATGTCAGTGCCTCCCTCTTGTGGCAGACAATTTGACAGATAGGTCTAATTTTTGTGGAAAAAAGCTTTAGTTTAGGGAGTTGCTCAAACAGTGCAAATGATACCCAGTTCTCCCTTCTTTTTTTTCCTTTTTTTTTTAAAATTACAATACCTGCTACCACTACTACACCAAAGGCAGTTTGATCATTGTTACAAACTGGCTTAAAAGGCTCTTCATATTGAAAAGTGGTAAGATCCAAGTGGAAGAAAAAGCTCCACTCTGCACAAAGTTCAAGTGGAGTAACTTGGTTACTGTATGTTACCAGGCAATAAATGACAGAATGATGTCAGACGCTAACAATATACCAGTGCACTAAATGGGAACAGGCTAATTAGAAATGTTTGCCAAAATGTTCAGGCCACATCAGTAATTCGCACGTACCTTTCGAACACCTCCTACCATGCAGACCAGGAGGCACTAAAAATATAATCACATTTGAGAAAAATCATAGATTTTATATTAAAAAAAAGATTTACTATTTTAACATAGATTCTCTAAGCTCTGAAACAGGGCTATCTTTGTGGAATATAATTTTCTTGATTTAATATACATTCATATTAACTGACAGGACAAAAGCTTAAAGTTCATTGCATTCTCTTTATATTATTATATTATTTTGCATAGAAAAAGGTCAGCTTGGGAAGCAAAGAGAATGAAAAACGAAAAAAATGTTTTGAGTAGGCTATGAGGACTAGGATAATTAATCTTGCTGAGATATTTTAATGGCTTATATAAAATACAAATCACCCATACAAATTTTCCAAAATACTAACAATACTTGTCACTATATGGAAGTCCATCCTTTATTTCTCCAGAGTTGAGCGTGTTCCTTATGTATCCTGAGCATAAATGTTTCCATATCTCCATTAGGGGGTAGTATATGTTTAGAAAACAATAGTACACCCACAGAGAGAGGGGAGGTGCTGCTCGGATTGATACACTAACTGTACTCTCATTTTGGCAGATTTGCCCAAATATCTCGTAATGTGCCTATTTGATGGATTGATTTTTTTTTTAAAAGAAAAAAAAACTCCATACAACAACATCGCAATCATGAACACGTACGCTCTCTAAATGTTCTGTGCGGTGTAGCCTCCAACATATTATCGCAAGAGTTGTAGAGGTTACCCTCCACTTTAAACATGATCCTCCATGACAGCGCTGGCTTCCATTGACGCTTGGTGTGAAGGCACGCTTTTGGCAGGTGCACTACGCTGCACAAATTAAAGCGTTTTCAAAATAAGAGAACTCAGTCATTCAAATTTTTTCGTGCGTTTATCTCTATGCGTGCAGGCATTACATGATTATCAGGGTAATTGTATCCTTCGGCACTGCTCATCTGACTGGACTGCACACATTTGAGGCTTCAAATCTGCCTTGATCGGGACACATATGATCAGACACTGTGCGTGAGTGTGACGCCGCTTCCTTTTTTTCTTTTTTTTGCGGCGCATAGATTTGTGGTCCTTTGCCCCCCGCTCGCCCCCCCGCTTTCTCCACTGTACGATAAACGAGGAGGGGCTTGATGCCGTGGAGGAGGGAGGCAGTCAGGCTGAGCTGACCCGCTTGCGGTGTGTGTCGCTTCGCCTACATCCAAGTCAGCTCGCATGCACTGACGAGTGAGGGACATCAGGTAGGATTTTGCCTTCGTTTAAAAAAAAAAAAAAAAAAAAAAAGATTGTACCCAGTTTCTTTTTTTAAATCCTGGCGTTAATCTTGAAGGTGCTATTCCTCCCAAATGGTTTCGCTCCAGGGAGGCGGACCGCTCGATGTTGGCTCAGCAGAAGCGCTGACAACGTTTCCGATATGGACAGTCTGCAGACGACCGTTTCACATGATTAGTGTGATGTTTTCCACTCCGATATTTCCTTGCTCTTCTTTGGATTTGACATTAGTCGATTCGCTTCATTTGGTGCGTTTGTCAAAATAAGACTGGGAAATCTAGCCCATTTCTTCGCCTACTGTATAACTGACTGCTTTTGACATTGACAGATATAAGGGTAACAGTATTTGATTGACCCACTTGTTTGGCGTTGGTGTTAGTTTGAAATATCTAGGCTTCCCAGTTTCGGTTCTTAGAAGTAGGCTAAATAGGCAACTATTGCTGCTCAGCTCCAGCATCCTTGCTGCTCTGCAAAAAAATGTTTTGTACAGTAACTTGGACTTGACCTGAATGTTATCTGGATCGGCTGAACATCAAAGCTGACATTGACAGTGTGTAGTGCGCGTGCAGTGATGTAGCCGCTGATGAATGACTTACTGTATGTTCAGTAAAAATGTGGGAAGAAGAAAATACTGGTCAGTATGTTAAGACTGTTAACGCTTGCGAGGACTATTATGTTCTGCCCCAGTTTTAAAAATCTGATCATTAGAAGAAGAAAATCTTGCTTCCCACCCCACTTGACACCTTTGCCAAGCTCAGAGTGTACATTTACCTTATTTTCCTCATGATACCAATAGGGAATCGTCATAACTTCTGAATGAAGGACATGTCTCCTTAAGCATTAGCCCTTCTCCTTCGTACAAATGCACTGTGAAGAGAGCTTTTTTGAGCTATGAGCTATGTGGGTGTTTCACAGATACAGGACAGTGAATGCTGTTTAGACACAGTGACTCTGGGGTAAAGGTGCCAAACTGTAAATCCCCTAGATGGTTTTATAATGAGTACACTGTTTTGTTTTGCTTTTTGATCATATGTATTTATTACTGGGATGACTCATATAGCAAACTACATTAACTGCAGAATCTTTATTTTGACTTGCACATCTACTTTTGTCAGTTAAGAAAAACTGTTTTGTTTTTGTTTGTTTGTTTGTTTTTTATTAGAAGTCCACTCTCTCTTAAGCATATAATATAGCAGCTGTACATTTACCATGAGAGGCACCCTGGATATTGAGGGTCAATTCAAGGATACTGATGCCATTGGGGAGTTTCGTACTGGGGAGTTTACATCACTCATGTTTTACCTGAGTGATGTAACCAGAAGGGTCAAGCTGCCTCAGCATGATGTAGATGGCTGAGATTCTGGATGGCTTAAAGGTATCACTAGCTGCTAGAGCTCTGATTCCAACTGGGAGTACCCATCCTTAAAATGCACTCCCAAATGGTACAGTATAGCACTTAGGAGTGTGGGATAAAAGCCTCCACCAACCACACATTTCCAGTAAGAAATGGTGTAGGAGTACCTCTGTAGTGTGTTTAAAGCACCACTCATGCAAAACACTCTTGCATTTTACAAGGTATTTTGTGTGGCTTCCTGACTTTGTATCTGTTGGTCTTACTTTAGAGTGTAAGTGTAAGCACCATATACAGTTGTTGTCAGAAGTTTACATACACTCATTGTGGGCTTGAATTCCATGATAATTTGGGGGCTTTTGATGATTTCTTTGAACTGTTCTTTTTCCAGAGTGGAATGATTGTACAGCATACATTTTTATTGGCTTTATAAATCAAGAACTGGGTACACAAGTTTTAATTTATTTTAGATTTTCTCTAATCTCGTGAAGGAGTTAGACAAGGAGGAGTTTTGTCCCCAGTTCTTTTTAATCTTCATGTTGATGACTTGTCAAGGAGGTTGAGAGCCTGTAAAACTTGGTGCATGGTTGGTGTTATTCTAGTAAACAATATTATGTATGCAGATGATCTTGTGATCTTTAGTCCTAGTGGTGGTCTCCGGCAGTTCCTTCATATATGTTCTGCTTATGGTGTGGAACACAATATTAGATACAATTCCTGTACGAAAACTGTAATGATGTGTAGAATTAAGGAGAACAAACACAGATTTTCAGAGTTTAAATTGTTAGATAATAATCTTATTGCCTGTAATAAGATCAAATATCTTGGACATCTTATTACAGATCAAATGACAGATGATAATGATATTTATAGCCAATGTCAGATGATGTATGTACAAGCAAACATCCTCCTAAGTAAATTTAATGCATGTACAGATAGAGTGAAGACCTCGTTATTTAGAGCACATTATATACCTCTGTATCTGGCACATCTGTAGACAAATTATAGGAATTAAATAAATTATAGGAGATACTTTTGGTAGACATCAACACGCTTCTGAAATAATTCTGGCTGGATATTTGACCACTCTTCTTGGCAGAATTGGTGGAGTTTAATTAAATCGATTGGGTTCCTGGCATGGACCTGGCTTTTAAACATAGTTCACAAATTTTCAATAAGGTTGAGGTCGATGCACTGGGAAGGCCATTCCAGGAGTTCAATGTTAACCTGCTTTATCCATTCCAAAACCAGTTTTGATGTGTGTTTGTGATCATTGTCCTGCTGGAATACCCAATTCTGTCCAAGTTTCAACCATCTAGCTGTTGATTTAAGGTGAATTTGAAGAATTTGGAGGTAGTTCTTCTTCTTCATTATTCCATCCACTTTATGTAATGTACCAGTACCACATGTAGCAAAACAGCCCCAAGCATGATGTTACCACCACCATGCTTTACAGTTGGACAGTGTTCTTAGGTTTGAAAGCCTCACATTTACTCCTCCAAACACATCTCTTGCCATTGTGGTCAAATAGCTCAATCTTTGTCTCATCTGAACTTTTCTCCTGAAGGCATTTGGCTTGTCCATGTGGGCAACTGCAAATTTTTAGTTGATCTTGAAGGTCTCAATTTTAGAGCAGGGGCTTTTTTCTTGGTCAGCACTCTCATGGCAATGTAAAACTTGCTTCACTGTGCACAGGGACACTGGTGTTCCAGCAATTTTCAGTCCATGGCAGGCTTGACCCTTGGTGGTTCCTGGGATGTTCCTGAACATCCTAACCAATTCCCTCTCAACTGAGGGTGACAGTGTGGGTCTTCTTCCAGACCTTGGCAAAATGGTGACACATTTGAATAACTTGTAACTTAAGTACAGTTGTTTGAACTGATGATCTTGAAATCTACAGTTGTTTAGAAATGACTCCAAGAGACATTCTCCTTCTTAGATCTTCACTGACTTCCTTGGACTTTCTCATTGATCTGAATATTGGTCAATCCAGCCACGGTTTGGATCACATGGTTATTGTACAGAAAATAAAGTAATAAAAAAAAATATATAGCTAAATAAATTTGAGTTCTGTCTGCGTTTTTACCCTCTGTACCCCACTGTTTACCTTCACATCTATTTACTCTGGAGGAGGCTGTAAAACCTCCGAAATGAGTTGATGAGTCAGAGAAGCTCACTTCAGTCCCATGACAGCAATACTGAGGTGAGTAGTTGACAATTTCCAGAACTTCTCTGCCAGTAACTGCTGCTGTTTTACTAATCACTGCTGATTTGGCCACTGTCATACAATGTGAGAATGTAATCAAACTGTTTATCAGAAGGAAAGTGTGATTTATTTATTTTTAGGACAATTGAGGCTAACATTACCTAGCATAATATTAACTTATAACCAGCTGCTGTTGATTTGTGCCAAAAAGTGCCAAGATGTGATTTCTGGTATTTGCCAAAAAATGATTGGCTGTATTTTAATGGTTGTAAATTACTTTTTGGCCTTTAATCTGTGAAACATATGTTCACACAACGCTGTCATGAATGGTATCAAGTTATTTTGAGCCAGAAAGAACATTCCTGTTATAAGGTAGAAGCTGCAATCACTTTTGGGCAAAGTGACTTATTTATCAAGGTGATGACTGTCATTGACATTAAAATCGTCTTTTTTAAAGAGAGATCTGGCCAACGGGGCATCAGAAATTGCGACAAATAAAAATACAGTTCTATAAAAGGTATTTTAAGTCAAAAAGGACTGGATTCAGTATAATGTAGACAAAATAATGCCAGAGTCATAAAGATACTTACAAAATAGGTAATTTCTTCATTACATATCTTTCTTTCATAAGTCCTGTTGACTACAGTCTATTTATCAATTTAAGCAAAGACATTACACATAAAAAAAAAAAAAAATCGGAAATAGCTTTTTGGCAGACGATCACTTTTTGGCACAACACCGGCTCCTGTGAGCTGGCCGTAAAAGGGAGGGTCGCAGGTCTGATCTGCTGAAAATCAGCAATTGCGACAATACTGGAAATAAATGAGCATGAAGTGATAATAAGGTGATATGTAGATACTGATAATTTTGTTCTCACAAATCTCATCAGAAGAGGATTATTTTGTCAGCTTTATTTTCTGAGGAATATTATGTGTTGCAATTTGTTTGTTGTAGTCACATAAATGATCATTTGATCCCAAAATAACTATTTCATATATGCAAATGACCCAAACCAAAATTCACTGAACCGTGGCCTCTGTACCACAATATGAACTGAACCGTGGAATTTTGTACTTTACACCCCTACAATCTAGTGAATGTTGTCAAAAAAATCCTTTTTTATGCTGGCAAAGAGAAACTACCCATTGCAGTCTATCAAAATTGCCAACAAGAAGTTAATAGGCCTTGTCCTTATTAAATGATTTAAGTGACTGTACGTATATATTTGAGCCTGCATGTATAATTTTGACCTTTTGTCAATTAGAGAAAATCCAGAATAAATTTAAACTAGTGCACCTATTCAAAGAACAGCTCAAAGAAATCATTAAAAGCCCCAAAATACAGTGGCATTGATGCACAGGATAAGTGTATGTAAACTTTTGACCACAAAAAGGTGGATGTTGACAGTTGACGTGTCCGAGATCAGAACTTTGCTTCATTCGTGATGGCTAGAGGTCTTAGCTGCTCTATTAATAGTCTATATTTTGATAAAGATAACTGCTTACCTATTTCTGTTTTTAGTTGCATTATGTAGATATGTGGAATCTAAAGATTGGTAAAGGCAACACCTGCATCCCTGGTAGTATATAGAAAAGGGAATTGTTTAATGTCAGAATGGCAAAGTGTGCTAAAAGAGAATTGCACAGGGCTGCAAATGCTTTTCAGATTTTAAAAAACATTTTCTGTGAATGGAACTGAGCAGGACTTTCTTCACTATAAATGTATTTATATGTAGACTAGCCATAACAGATTTGCGTGTGTGCATGTTTGTTTCAGTGTCTGTACTGGCCATAGTGTGTGCACTAGTAAACTCGCATAATATTGTGCCTCATTTTGTGGAAATAATACTAAATGCACACAGCACCTGTTCACAATATAAGCCCTTTGCTTGGCCATGTTTAAATGAAGAGACCTTCTGCTGTCTGAGCATCTACAATGAGTTCTGTACACTTTCCCACAATACAGTAGCACACAGATATAATTAGATCTCAGGAACACCAATGTCACAAGCTCACATGCAGCATGCATCTGCCAGCAGCAATTGACTGTGGCATCAAACAAAACACTGCATGCTATTCACAAGATCCAAGGTTATAAAAGCAGGGTTTGTAAGCATGAGCCAAAAGAGATCTGAAAAGTTTAGCTTAAAACACAAAAAGAGTTTCCACACTTTCTTCTTAGATCTTCTAAGATAAAATAATATTAAATGCTGCAGTTTCATTGAGCATTATTTACATAGTGGCTTTCCAGCTACTGAAGAGGTCATTACTGCAATGATTTTGTACTATAGGAAGTTATTAGGAGTATCTCTGCTTCCACAGCTGCAGTTTACATTTTCAGCTCAGTGCCTAATTAGCAGGGAATCACATGTTTCAACCGCGGTCTTGAAACACACTGCATTCTCAGATTCTGCAATCTGGTGAGCAAACAAGCAACACTGAAAACTGTTCCGTGAAGAACAATAACAAGGTCATACATTTCCGAGTGACCATTTTGAGCCACAAAGTGTTGAGAACAAGCAAACGCTAAAGACAAGGCCTCGTGCTGTTCATTAGAGACGTGATTTTCCTCTCAGCTGTTGTAGTTGCTCTGTCATCAAGAATACATTCCTGGTCGGAATTCCCCAGGAAATGTACAGTTGGACGGTGGGAAGTAAGGGTATTGAGAGTCATTGGAGAGTGTGATTGTTGAACTATATTTGATGCATGAGCGTGTAGGAGGTGGAAACTAAAACACACCCCATGCTGTCGCTGTGACCCAGCCTTTGTGTTTTGTGTTTACAAGGGAAATGGATCGGTCCTATGTTTTCTCTCGCTGCTGTCTCTGTGATCACAGCCTCTTTAGGGGCTGGCTTGCCTCCAGATTGCTTTCTGTAGAGCAAATAAATGCATAATCTGGACACTATTCTCAAACCCCCACTATTTCATCAATTTGAAAGAACAATTTTCCCATACGACTGTGGCAGCCAGTCGATTTGTCAAAGCTATGTATAATGCAGATGGGCATTTTTAATCGGCAAACACTTGACCGCATTTCTAATTTGCTTTCAAATATGAAGTGAAGTCGATCTCTTAATTAAGAAATGTAGTGGGATCAGATTAGACTGGCTCCAGACTTGATTAATAATGGTTGGACATTATAGCATAGCATTTAGATTGATCACATCCACAAGTCACACAGTTGTTAAACTTTTAATGTGTGGGCTTTAATGCAGTATTGTTTTATTTTACTTCTTTTGACTTACACAAGTGTTCAGAAAACAATTAATTATCAGAATTTCTTTATTCCAGCTCTGTTCATGTCATTTGAGCAGGTACAGTTTGCGCTGGATATCACGTCATTTCTTTAAAAACAAGTCAGCAGTAGGTTGTTTTGTGTTGTATTGAACATGATCACCCCTACAGGGCTGACAGTGGTGGCTGGTAAAAAAGTACATACTATGGATGTGCTTTAAACTGGTGTGGCTGTGTCAGCAATAAATCAGCAGACTCAAGAAGTAGGTCAGTAGATGCTGGCATGGTGTAGTTTAGGTCAGTGGCAGTCACACAGCCTGTGACACTTCTCATCAGCATGTCAAATGAAGTGCCAGTTTGAAGTACCATACAGCAGGATTACTTTCACCGTACTGCACACAGTACACGATCCCAAATCGTGTCAGTGGCATAAAACGCTGTCCTCTTACCTTCTGTGGCTTTTTCACATAAATTATTTGTAAATCAAAGAGTAATTGCCTTTTTCCACCTAGTGTGTGTGTGTGTGTGTGTGTGTGTGTGTGTGTGTGTGTCAGTTCAGGCTATTATGTTGACATTTAATCTAGCCGTGAGCACTTTATCTAAATATTGGAGCAAAAAAAATTAAATAGTTTGCTTTCATGAATATTGTATAAATGATTCCTTTAGCAATCAGTTATCCTGGTAAAGTGCCAGTCAACAGGTCTGTATTCAGTGCTGCCTGATTTAGTTAGGAAGGGAATTGTATAAGGATTTGTGCAGCTCAAAATAAAGCATCTCTGATTTGGTTTTACAGAGGAACGTGATCCACTTTACTTGAATCAAACTAATTATCAGTGCTAAAAGTCATCTGATATACAGTATCCTGTGAAAAGATGAGCACAGCTCGGCTTATGCTCTTTGTCTCCAAAGAATGAATACGGTTAAGTATTGGCATTTAGTTGCAGGAGCTGATTTACTGCATTTTGTTTAAGTTAATATAGTTTCCTCTGTTCTTTTAGCGAAAATGGCTGCTTTAAACAGGTTATCACCTGGTTGTTTGTGTTAAGTTTCAATGGTTGCATGTTTCCAGTGAATTGTCACCATGTTGTAACCTGCCCAGTTTCTCTTTGCACCATTATAGACTCACTGGTAGTGCCCCAAGCATCCTCTGCCGCAAACAATGTGTTGTGAGAACCGTATGATGTAACGCGCAAAAGAAATCTTGAGTAGTCGGTGTCTTCTGAATAGCACCATTATAATAACAATGCCAACTGTAATTGCTTTACTACAGTCTAATGTACTGTATAGGTTCTGCTATTTTATGTAGTGTTTCTGTTCGTGTTCTCTTTTTGAAGACATTTCCATGGCCAGTTTCTGAAAGATCACTCAAAGACATGATGGTACACCCACCATCCCCTTTTGTGAGCATGCTGAGAGCATTTTGCACTGGTACAGAGTTCCCTTAAAATGCCCACCCAAGCCAAAGGTCAAGGACAGTGGTGCAGGTCCTGCTCAAAGCAAGCCGCCTGACCTCACCGGTCTGCGTGACAGATGCATGACAGCCAAATCCAGAGCACTGTAACAAAGTACAGTTAGGTCAATTTTTTTGGCTCCCAGACAAAAAACAGAACAGTGTGATGTGAGTAAAAGCAACACATTGTTACTACACTGATGTTAAATTTCTTAAACCAACCATTTATGGAGGTATACAACACAAATATGGAGAGCCGGGACAATAAAAACATCACGACCGCTGCAAATGCAGGTGGACGGAACATGCAGCTGCAACGCAGGGAAAAACACAGCGTGTAGCAGGGTGTATGGAAAAATGTCATATTTGTCACATGATCATAGACACAGCTGTGTTATAGATAACCAAAAGCCAGTGTGAAAACAGTGTCACAGAGCAATTTGAACAAAAGACATTTCAAATTTATGAAATCATCTCAGAGACAAGCATCCACATCTGTACAATGAATTCAAAAAGGTGCTGGATTCAAAAACAGCCAGATAAAGTAACATTACAAGTAAAGTAACATTATTATAGTGTCTTGGTTTAGTAACAGTTGACGTGGCACTGGTTTAACATCAAGGTTAATTGAGAGCCATCAGGTCTTTTGTGTGTACAGTAGCTGTCAGCCTGTTTTTGTGACTGCCTGGGGGAAAGGACTCCCCTGTCTGAAGAGCAGCACTGAAATTACTGCTATCCTCTGCTCTGATCCTCTGCAGGCTGCTGACCAAGCTAGAACACACACACTCTCTCTCTCCCTCTCTCTCCCTCTCTCTCTCTCTCTCTCTCTCTCTCGTGGCTCAGGGCTATGTAGTGTCAGCACCTCAGTTCTTCTCAAAAAGTGTGGACTCTCACACACTATCAGAGTTTTTTGTATTGGTATGTCCAAAGTGCATTTAGCAGCCGGAAGCTGTGAAATGTAACTGACTGTGTTGCTTTAGCTGTGTACGTTTAGCTCATCAGCAGTGTAGTGACCTTGTGTTAAAGGCAAAAATGATACAGTGGTTACCCTGAGTAGAAGGCACTATCAAGGATTACATTAATTACTTTTTTCTAATTAGTTAGAGTTTATACAGCAATTTTTGGGTTTGATATTAATCTGAAACTGGCTGAAACATATCTTGCTCTGCTTTAGAAACATGGAAGCCTTTCACAGTCAAACAATAAAGGAGCATTTTCAAAAATTTTCATGCTCCTTAGTTCTGATGTGTTTGTTTCTGCAACATTATTTAAGTACTATTTTATTAAAACCCAGAAGTTTCTAAGTGCAGTTTTTAATGTTTCCTGTAGGATTTGGCTGTTATTAGTATGCTATATAGGAGCTGCTGTAGACCACGAGAAGATGGTGGGGATCAAAAGATAGTTGGGCAGCAAGTCCAGAAATATGAAACACAATAGCATGAAGGCACTCGCTTCTCCATATCTTTGATATGTTTGTTAGAAATAGATTAAATTAATCATAGTTATATTATGATTGTCACTGTCTGAACTTAAGTCACAAAAAAAATAAATAATAAAAATACAATGAAATAAAAAGTGGAGCTGTGTAAAAGCAAGGAGGTTCTGGGTGTGAACCTGTCGTGAGGTCTTTTTATGTGACGTTTGAAAGCTCCACACGTCAGTGTGCAGATTGTTTGTCTGTTTTTAGTTTATTTTGGGGGGGTTTTCTGGAGTGTTTCAGCTAAAACCTGAAAAAAATGACTCAGGCCATTATTTTAACAAGGTGACGAATTGCATTTATCTGACCTCCATTATTGTCACAACCTTAGTTGTTATGCTGATTCACTAGGCCAAGTGCAACATAAATCCTAAATGACTGCTGTAGGAATAAGAATGCGGCTTAATGATACATCAGCTTCAGCAAATAAAAATATTTTAATTCAAATCAGGTATTAATTATACAAAATACTGATGTTTCATACTGTAACCTTGTTTGGGTGTACGCTGTTGTTCCCAGAACAGAACAAGGGCTGAATATAAATGTTGACTTTCTTAAGAACACACATTGTTCGGCAAATCTGTAATCAATTTCTCGTAACTGTGTCAGCAGCCACTAAAGCAGAGAAGAAATCAGCAGACTCATAAAGCACACTTGTCTCTCAGTATGTTTTTTAGCCATTTTTTTAACTATTTCCATACATCTTGGTCTGTTACTGACATTAGGTCATCTAATTCTAAAATAATAAATAATAATAAAATAAGTTTAACCTGCTAAGAAGCAGAATTAAACGTTTATTTCTCACGAACAACTCCTGGACATGGTGCAAATTTGTCTTAGCTGTTGTTACTGTGTTCATCTCTTGTAAAGTAAAGTAACTAACATCTCGCATCATTTGACCTCTATGGTGAGGAAGGAAAGAGATAGGAGCTGTTGGAGCAGTCAACAAAAATAACCTGTCATATCATGTGTACATTATTTGATTGTTTCTCTTCCATTATGTTCTCTAATTTCCTTCCTGCAGTCATTTGCTTGTGACAAATCTGTTACCGAGCACAGGGAACATGCCTGCTGTGAACATGTGCATCATGGTCACACAATTACTCAGCAGAATAATCATGTTATTTATAGAAGAATTGTTCGATTGAATCCAGACCTTTAAATTATGTTGCCAGAGTCATAACAACATAATTTAAAGGTCTGGATTCAAATAAAACAATTCATGTTCTTATGGCGATTGTTTCAATTAAACTTTGGCACTATCAGTATAAGCCTCAGCCTAAGATATCTTCCTCAGCGCTCAAGCTGTAAGATGTGATTTTTTTTTCATTTGGTGACACTATATCTCAAATGATACTGTGTGCAGCAAGATTAAAGCCACAGCCTTAACAGTCAAAGTGATGACTCAATAGCTTTGATTCCCTTATTGTTAATGTGCTTTGTTATGTGGACAGATGACAATTCTTGTGGTAAAAGAGCAGCACTGTGTCTGCAAGAATGCATAAGTTTTCAAGAGTTTTAGCCCTGGAAATAAAGAGAATCATAAACATTAGACTCATGCAAGCACCCAGTCACATTTGAATTAAAAAAAATAAGCGGGATGTTAACATTATCGTACCTTGATGCGCATATGTAAAACTTACCCCAATTCTTCAGTGAAGAATTTGAACATTTTCAGTTTTAAATGCAGTGGCTGAAGAGCCGCTGGCACCACAGTAGCTTTGTTGCCACCCCATGAAATACTGGAACATTTGTCACATTCCTGTCAGTGCAGGTGGCATAGGGGGGGAAAGATGCTGTTGATATGCAGGACACTGTGCTGACACAAAGTATCTAATTCCATAGCATATGAGGATGACTTGCAGGACACATGGCTCAGCATTTTATCTATCTGTTCCTTCATAGTCTGGATGACTTCAGTATTAATTTACAAAGCAGGAAAAAAATAAAAACATTGAATAAGAAGGTATGTCCAAACTTTTGACTGGTACTGTAAATGTAATGCAAAAACCAAGCATTAGTACATTAGGCAGCCGGAGAAGTGTATTTTGTTGAAGTTGCAGACATGCATCTTTTCTTTTCCTAGTCTGAGATGCTGTGTGGATGTTTAAAATGATATGGTGTTACTTTTTGCCACCATTACCATCTGTTCAGTCCACTATATGGCAGCTGTTTGCTTCTCCCTCTCCGTTGAGTCTTCAGTTTCCACAGACACAGAGACTGATGGCGCTGCAGCTAATGGAGGGCGGTTGCCCACCAGCACAGTGGACATGCTACACTTGTGAGGCTATACCCACAAGATGACACGCTCAGTCTGGCTGATATGGTGTCATATAACATGGCCAAGTGTGCATGCCAAGCTGGGGTCAAGGGTCATTCTTAGTACAAATGAGTACAACTGGTGATCATCCCTTTAAAAATAATATGAGTTAGATGATTTTTGGCTTGGTATCTGGTAATTCTGAATTTCCCCTGGTTTGTTTCTGGTGTGTCTCATTCATTAGCCATGCTTTCTGCCCTTTTCATAATCTGAAATCAAATGTACTACTGCCACATGTGGGATTATTGATGCTGTTATTTAATGACTGTCAGGATCTCTGGCATTTATTTGTGATCTATGGTCTCTGTGAAAAGCTCATACTGGGAAACATGCACTATATTTACAGTTTGATTTGATTTCTCTGTGCCTGGGAAAAGGCTGTCATAAATTACAGGAATCTCATGGAGTGAGGCACTGTGAAGCTTTATAAATTCCCCACAGGGAGGAGGGACAAAGAGACAGTGGAGGAGGCTGTGCTCTGAAAGGGCGATCTGTATGCGACTTCAGTGGGAGACAGCATCCTCGACTCATGGCACAAGCTCAGAGGCATTGCTTAGAATGTGGCTGGCTTGTCATGTAAGGCAGCTCGCTTTGCTCTCTGTTAGCCTCGGCCTGGAAACACTTCTCATTCAGCCCCTCTTTGTGCAGAAAATGGTTTTCATCATCACTTAAGGCATGTAAGGAGCAATGTCGTGGAGTTGCTGATTAGATAGACTCCTGCATTTAGGTATTCCTAGTAGTCTTTTAGCAAATGACACTATCTAATTCAGACCATCAGCCTGATGTGCTGCCAATTTTTCTGTGCATACACCAGCACAGCACATCCTGGGTGTCATCCAATGAGATAGATCTGTCTCCCTCTCTTTGGTGCAGAACTGTGGGACTAATTGAATTACACTTCTTAGTCCCATGGGAGTGCACAACTAATCAGCTGGAATCTCAGTTTTTCAAGGGGATGGTAGAAGGAGATGTTCTGGTAGGTTTTTTTGGTGTTAAGTATCATTGTAATTTTTTGGGAATGTATGTTTTAGGAGGTGTGGGTATATATTCATATGGTCTATATATTATGAGGATAATATTAACGGGGAAAAAAACATGGGAAACAATTAGACCTTTCCATTCACCAAGAAGAGAAGTGTGTGAATGCCCATCATTAAATGTTTTTAATGACATTTTGAGGATCAACAGTGAACCCAATTTAATGTGCTGTGGATTGTCACCAATATCCACAGTGTATTTTAGCTAGTATTATGAAACCTTCTGTTCATCATTTTTTAGAGGTCATACTTACTACAGAACATCTGTCTTTTTTGCTTGCATGAAATAGTTTTTGCTTCATTTCCATCATGAAAGTTACTAACATGCTTATAAATTCACCTCCGAGCGCATTTTATACATTACTCTGGATATTAATGTCAATTTGGAGCTGCAAGGGAAGTATGTCCTTCATTAGGAAATCACTCTCTTTGCTTGTTAAACACTGGTGAAGCTGTGGCGAAACAGAACACCGGGTGTCTCCATCATCTACTGTGGACCCCTTCGTCTGTGGTTTCTTTTGTTGTCACCCTTTCATAAATCAGATTTACTGCTACATCTGTAGTGCCCATACTAATGAAGTAACACCCAGTGCAGAGACACAGCATTGATTTCATTTCCTGCCTCTTTGCCTGCTCCCTGGGTAGCTAGATGGAGATTACATGACGATATCATATAAAAGAAGAGATTAAAAAATCTGTATCCAACTGCAGTGTCACAGCTGTGTGCTCAGCTTCACAATTAGATGCAGAAGTTTAAGAGGGAGCTGCAGAGATGGCCCACAGTACCCTGGGCTGCCTTTTTCTTTTCTTTTTTTTTTATTTTAGGAGATGCTTGGGG
This sequence comes from Pterophyllum scalare, assembly GCA_024447675.2. Lineage (NCBI taxonomy): Eukaryota > Metazoa > Chordata > Actinopteri > Cichliformes > Cichlidae > Pterophyllum > Pterophyllum scalare. The sequence goes on from JAMQGT020014402.1 coordinate 264,315, forward strand.
CATAACTTTTTGTCTTTTTTCTTTTTTTTCTCCTTCCCACCGGCCACTTCATTAGTTATACCTTGCATGTGCTGGGTTGGCCCCATTTTTGCCTTCAGAACTGGCTTAATTCTTCATGGCACAGATTCAACAAAATGCCAGAAACATTACAGCCCACCACCAGTCTGAACCACTGTTACAAGGCAGGATGGATGCATACTTTCATGTTGTTTATGCCGAATTCTGAACATAATATTCAAATGTTGCAGCAGAAATCGAGATTCATCAGACCAGGCAATACTTTTTCCAATCTTCTATACTAAATTGTAGCCTCAGCTTCCTGTTTTTAGCTGATAGAAGTGGTACCCGGTGTGGTCTTTTGCTGCTGGAGCCCATCTGCTCTGAGGTTCGACGTGTTGTGCAATCAGAGATGTTCTGCTGCATATCTTGGTTGTAACAAGTGTGGTTTTTTGGGGTTTTTTTTGAGTTACTCTTGCTTTCCTATCAGCACAAAGCAGTCTGGCCATTCTCCTCTGATTTCTGGCATAAACAAGGCATTTTTGCCCAGAGAACTGCCACTCACGGCATGTTTTCTGTATTTTCAGACCATTCCCTGTGAACCCTAGAGATGGTTGTGTGGGATAATCCCAGGAGATCAGCAGTTTCTGCATCAACAATCATGTCACGTTCAGAGTAACTTAAATCACCTTTCTTCTGCATTTTGATTGTTTGAGATTCAGCAGGTCATCTTGACCAAGTCTAAATGCACTGAGTTGCTGCCATGTCAGTGGCCGATTAGATATTTGCGTTAATGAGCATTTGAAGAGGCATACCTAATGAAGTGGCTGGTGAGTGTATTTTGCATTTAAAAATCATGAGCTTTGAGTGCCAGGGTGGCTCAGCGGTTAAACGGGCAACCATATATGCCGTGTGGTGGTGCCGTCTACACTGCGTGTCTTTCCCCCGTTTCTCATCTCGCTTTCCCGTCTCTCTCCACTGCAAACAACTATCAAAAAATAAAGCTGCAAAAAATTTCTGACAACTAAGAAGGAGACATTTTCCAATATAAACAATAAGACTGGCTTCCAAATGCAAATTGTGAAAAATTAATAATACCAGGTTAAAAAATTGTTGAGAGGGAAATATTTACAATATAAAATTATAATCAAAAGGTATAAACACTTTCTGGTCTGAATGCTTGTTGACTTTCACAAATAATGTTCTCAGCTCTGTTGCCCACCTTTCTTTTTTTGATCCTGCCATTAAACAAACATACTTTATTTCTACAAAGTATGTTTGCAAAGTATAATATTTTAGATAAGAGAGTGCATTACAGTGAATCCTTATGGAGCCTAGTTCATTCTTTTAATTTGCTAACTTTATGATCCCCAAGAGAGAGAATGCGGAAGACTTAAAGTGACAAGTTGATAATGCCCAGATGTTCTTCGGAGTAGATCAAGAGAGAAACAGAGGAGTTCTTGCTTGACTGTTTAATGAGGACCTTAACTGATATGAGGAAGAATGGTGTGTGTGTGTGTGTGTGTGTATACATAGGATAATAAGCTGATGTTTTTAGTCAAGGTAGATAATCATCAGTTTGATGTGCTTTGCTTTTTTTGTGTGTGTGTTTGACGTCACGACATCTTGTTTCTACCTGCTGTAGTTTTTCCTTGAAATTCTCTTTGTGAGATCTCTTCGTGGCAGATGGTTGTCTTGTTCTGATCAGCACCATTACTGCACTTCTCATTTCTCATTTAATGATAAACTGAAGAAAGCAGTTATTGAAAATAGCACCCGGAAAAGGGTGTGGATATACAATTTCTGTAGGTGTTATGTTTTGTGTAGATAATAAACCGTTATCGTAGTTACTCAAAAAGCAGAAATAATAAGTATTCAAGTTATCAGCTGGCTTGGTGCCCCCATTTAACTAATTAGAAGCCTGCGTCAGCATTAATGAGATGTGTGCCATAGTGGCAGAATTTAGTAGGCTAATTAGTGAATCTCTGAAAGCATGACACTCCGTGGCAATTTGCTGAGCTATACAGTAGCTGGATACCTCATAACTGACAATAGCATACAGGCCTGAGAATGACCATGGGTGTAATAACTCTGGCAATCATCCACTTGCAAAATTACACATTATGCTGATGAACTGTGCGCCTCATGCTTTAAGAAATAGCAGTATGATGTAAAGCCTGATTTGTTGTATGTGTGTCATGGAAAAGTCTGTTCAGCTGAGTGAGCAATTAACTTTGTGTACATAGAAATTAGGAGCAGATGATGAGAATATCCCATGAAAGAGACCTTTGTAATCTTGAAAATTTATATTTGTCTGTATTAACTATTTGCACCCCAGTTGCTGACTTTTTGCTGTGCAGTGATGTACAAAACGTTCAACATCTGGGATAGATATTCCCTCTGAAATGAATGGAGAAATGCAAAACATTGTGTTTACTTATAAACCTAGATACACCAAGTTGATTTCATTAATGTCCAGTGTAGTCCACCGAGGGGACCGCAAATTAGCATGGGGTAGCAAACAAACACAATGTATTTCAAGCAATGAAAATAGTCCAATGTTGCAATATCCAACCTGCTCCCAAAAGAAACATCTGCAAGTATACATGTATTGTGAGGAAGTTGAATGCATTAGGGGAACAGTGATGATAAAATTTGTTTGTTTGAAATTTGTTACTTCCAGCTGTTTGTGGAGTCTATTTTCAACAATAAAACATAACTGTGTTTATGGATATATTCCACTAACTCTATACAGCATGTGGCCTGTCTGATTATCAAAGTAACTACCAAAATGCGCCAACATGTAGCCAACAGTGGAAAGAATAAATAATTATGGTACCATAATTACATAAGTTAATATGTAATGATAATTTTTACTGTCGTGTTTAGTTCATCACAAATATAGCCATACAGACTTTTTTTATCAGCAATATAGAGAGCAGATCTGTGATGATTATTGTTAATTATTTGTAGTGTATTATTGTTTTGTGGGACTTTATGGGTGAAACCAAATTACAATTATTATAACGTCCAAATTGTCTCACTCTACTGCTCTCATCTTGGTCACATTTCTCTCCATCTGGTAGCTGAAAGTTGGCAGCCCTGTCACAAATGCAAAGATGTTTCATTGTGGACTGAATAAATGCAAAGCATGATTAAAGCATTATTACATTATTTAATAGGCAGTAGTACGCGATTAGCATGACAGCTGTGGCAAGTAGATCTTATATTTTTTCTGCTCTTACAATAAGGCTGATCTTATATACTACATGTAAGAGGCCTAGATGCAACTTAAGGAAAAGATTGGAGAACATAACTGTGATGTGATTACCTGTTGTGGCTAAGAATCTAGGAGTAGCATGCCTTTTTCTGCTGACATCACTGCTTGGTAGAATCTGCACCATGCACTAGAAATTCTTTTCGCTCCCACAGGATGTGTCATTTACAGATCACTGACTGGAGATAAACTGGCAAAAAGTTGGGTTTTTTTTACCCCCTAATGGGTTCAGGGTTCATTAGCATCAATAGACATTGACATAGAAATCAACTGACTCAAATTTCTTTTCTGTGGTACTCTCTAAGAGACCATGGGCCTCTTTTGGAGGATAGCGCTAACCTGCAGAACAGAGAGAGGACTGGTATAATTCAAGGGATGTAATATCCTCAAGCACAGAGAGATTTGTAGATTATTTCCAAATGGAAATCTGTCAGTGACAAATTTTCTTTTTCTTCTTAGTACCAGTTAAACCTCTGATAACCCTTTCAGGAAGTAGCATGTGTATCTTTATAGAGCAGACTGTCTAGGCTCTGAATTATTGCATTTTAATGGATCTGGAATGCAGCAGAATACCTTTTTTTGTGAAGAACAGGACACTCTCAACAGTCCTCATAGTCACTTCATCCTTCCTAACAAGCTTCATCTTTGACAGGCAGGGTAAAATACTGTGGCGTTTTTAGTCACGAAACCTGCGCACATAAAAACTAGGTGTGTGCGTGTGAGATGAAAACACAGAAAAGTGCTTGGGAGCAGAAAGACATCCTTGCGAGGACACATTACTTCTTTGCTTCACAAATGTGGTCCTGCGAGCACAGGGCTGTGACTGCACTGATCAGTCATTTCTCTTGGAAAATGGCAGCAGATTTCTTGGTCTCAATCATGTTTGCTAGGAAGTGTGATTGTTATGCTGCATATTAATTTGAAAAAAACAAAAAAACAAAAAAAAACAACCCACTTTTTTCATGAAAACATTTCTTACCTGAAACAAATATGTAACAGGCTATAATTGTAGCCTGACAAACTTTATCATATTAGAAGCCATCTGCCGTTACCTAGTTTCTTCTCCAATCACTCTGTAGAGGTTACATATAATTTCTCCCCTTTTTTGCATCGTAGTCAAGGAGGTTATATAATCCTTCAAGGTCAGTACATTGATATGAAGGTCAAAGTGATAATAATACTGTATAGAGCTATTTAAAACTATTTCTCACTGCCAGTGTTTGCATTGACAACATAACGGCATGGAGAGAATGATATATGGGGATTCTTAATATTATGTTACTTTGGACCTCTGACCTCTTCTTCAAGGTTAAATAAAGTCAAGCTTTCATTAGACATCTTTTATCTTTAAATCCAAGATTAAAATTCTCCTGCCTTTGTTTGTATTTAGAAAATGCATTTAAAAAAATCATACTGGTGTATCGGAATATCATTATAGCTTTTACAACATTATAGTTTTCATCCAAATATCATATCACATTTGATCTCACGTTTACATTTCACATCTTTTATTCCAAGTTAACCCCAAAATGTGTCATATCTTTACAGAAAGTATAGTCAAGAGAATGAGCTGCCTAGTTCATTATAGATATACTGTAGTATAATATTATATAATAAGTTCAAGTTATTTGTGACCAGTTATTTACAATTCAATACCTATTGTCCATTACCTACATCATCAGCTACTGTCCCTTCCTTTAAGGTCTCAAAAGTCAGGGGAGCAAATGCTAAACAGGTTTAACCACATTTGTGTACGCTGAGCCAAAATGCTCCCTGAAGGATGCTTTTCTACTCACAGATACTGTCCTAGTCATGTGCACACACCTGGATTGTATGTGTGCAAGTTTTGAGACTAATTAAATTCCATAAAAGAGCTAATAATATGGACTTTGGGGTGGTAAAATAACTAAAACTGTGAAACATACTTTGATTATTAAATTATCTAGATACCTGCCACGGTTGCTGGAGACTTTTATATTATATACACTGGTCAAAAAAAAAAAATGAAAGGAACCCTTTGAACACATCAGAGCTCAATGGGGAAACAACTCATGCTGGAAATCTGTACTTATATAGACTTAGTAATGTGTTAGGAATGAAAGGAGCCACATTAAGGAAATGAAAATTATCAACCTACAGAGGGCTGAATTCAAAGATACCCTGAAAATCAAAGTGAAAAAATTTCATTACAGCAACGCAAAATTGTAGTCAGTAGTTTCTATGATCACCACGTACTTGTATGCCTGACAATGTTGGGGTATTCTCCTAATGAGACGATTTATGGTATCCTGGGGATCTGCTCCCAGATCTGAACAAGGGTATCATTGAGCTCCTAGACAGACAGGAGTGCAACCTGGCGGTGTTGGATGGACCGAAACATAATGTCCCAGAGGTGTTCTTTTGGATTTAGGTCAGGAGAGCGTGGGGGCCAGTCAGTGGTATCAATTCCTTCATCCTCCAGAAACTGCCCTCAGGCCACCTGAGGCCCTTCCACAAATCTGCTGATGGATTAAGGACCTTCTACAGCCCTGTTCAGCTCTCCTAGAGTAACTGTCTGTCTCATGGAGTATCCTTCATGCTCTTGAGACTGTGCTGTGAGACAGAGCAAACCTTCTGGCAATAGTACATATTGATGTGCCATCCTGGAGGAGTTGGACTACCTGTGCAACCTCTTTAGGGTCCAGGTATCAGCTCATGCTACCAGTAGGGACACTGACCCTAGCCAAATGCAAAAATGGTGAAAAATAGTCCGAAAAGATGCGAAGGGGAAAGATGTCAGTGGCTGCCACCAATCAGTATCCCAGAAGCTCAATTGACTTGATGCTTTTTGAGCAGTATATTAAATATATGATATAAATTATCACATGATACTTAATATAAATTATAAGTTTGAATATTTATGAAAGTCATAACTGATTTCTGTGGATGTCCCACAC